>CM076569.1:853302418-853468066 GCA_034641835.2 Pinus albicaulis | reverse complement strand
GATATAGTTTGAAGTTTGCCGATTTGTTGACTTTTCCTTTCCATTTCTTCTCTCCACCTGTCTTCAGTCTCTTTTATCTTTGGCAAACTGCCAGGAACACAGTCTGAAATGAGATTAATTGAATATAAGCTGTCATTTATGAATTGCGTGAGATTATTCATTATATTTCCGGCCCTTGATATTGCTCTATCAGATTTCATTAATTGATGTTCCCATTCTGTAAACAAGATTTCTTTGTGTTTTTCCTCTATCCTAGGAAGATTTGCTTCTTTTCCCTTTTCTGTATCCTGCCAGTTGAGAAACTCATAAATCTTTTCATCGGCATCATCTATTTCTTGTCTAAGAGTTATGATAGTTTGGATCAAAGATGAAGTAATCTCACAAAAAGGTTCTGCTTGTGACAGTTTTGAGCAAAATTCAATTAACTGCTGAGTCAATAATTTATTAGCCTCAAGGGCTTCCGATTTGAATTCATATAACTTTGGATAATCTTTAAACTTATCCAAAGTTGCTTGAAATTCCTTTTCTTGAATCATTTTTGCCTTTTCCTCATTTTGTAACAAACTCTGTAACTTAGAAATTTCTTCATTTAGCTGCTTTTGTTTGCCTAAAAGCTTTTCATCAACCTTCTTCTTTTCTTCAGCAAGCTGTTTCTCCAATTCTTTAGACCTGAATGTCTGATCCTGTAGTTGTTGTTGCAATTGGCTGATCAGTTGCTGATTCTCCTTAGCTTTTTCTTCCAGTGAAGCTATGTGAAGATCTTTCCGAGTTATTAGTTGAGAAACTTCTACAACTTTATCCACTGTTGCAGCACTATAAGCTCCTGTATACTGGGACAATTTCGTAAGGTCTTCAAATGGATTCATTTCATTGTTCTTATAAACAATATTCATAAACTCATCTGATGGAGTAGAAAATATACCCTTTTCTGTTTTTCTTTTCTTTCTTTGTCTTTTGACAACAGCCTTATGTTTAGGGCTGTAAAATACATCCAAAGGAGGGATCTCCTCACCTTTTAACACTTCAAAGATAATTTAAGCACAAAATCACCAGATGTGATCTTTCATATAAATATAATAAGGAATGAAGTACATAAATGTGAGCTCCAAATCCCAAAAATATTACAA
Organism: Pinus albicaulis; assembly: GCA_034641835.2. Classification (NCBI taxonomy): domain Eukaryota; kingdom Viridiplantae; phylum Streptophyta; class Pinopsida; order Pinales; family Pinaceae; genus Pinus; species Pinus albicaulis. Next base: position 853,466,939 of record CM076569.1, on the reverse strand, counting down.
CTTCCGATCCCTCTCTAAATGCATGAGAGGGATTTAAATAATAAATTACATAACAAAATCCTAATACTACTGCTACAATCTATCAAATTAAAACTGAAATGCTATTTTGAATAAAACTGATTCATTGTTTTTCTCCTTCGCTTGATGAAGCCAAGTTGCAAATGTTCGACATATCTCGGAGTCTTGGTGGATGACTCATCTCAGTATGCAACTGTCCAGCATAGGTGGCATCAGAAAATTCTGGAATTAGACAATCGACAGCGTTTGATAGCAGTTTGATAGCTGTCTGTTGATTGTTTGGCTTGATCACATGAGTCCACATACTATCCCAGGATATAGTTTGAAGTTTGCCGATTTGTTGACTTTTCCTTTCCATTTCTTCTCTCCACCTGTCTTCAGTCTCTTTTATCTTTGGCAAACTGCTAGGAACACAGTCTGAAATGAGATTAATTGAATATAAGCTGTCATTTATGAATTGCGTGAGATTATTCATTATATTTCTGGCCCTTGATATTGCTCTATCAGATTTCATTAATTGATGTTCCCATTCTTTAAACAAGATTTCTTTGTGTTTTTCCTCTATCCTAGGAAGATTTGCTTCTTTTCCCTTTTCTGTATCCTGCCAGTTGAGAAACTCAGAAATCTTTTCATCGGCATCATCTATTTCTTGTATAAGAGTTATGATAGTTTGGATTAAAGATGAAGTAATACCACAAAAAGGTTCTGCTTGTGACAGTTTTGAGCAAAATTCAATTAACTGTTGAGTCAATAATTTATTAGCCTCAAGGGCTTCTGATTTGAATTCATTTAACTTTGGGTAATCTTTAAACTTATCAAAAGTTGCTTGGAATTCCTTTTCTTGAATCATTTTTGCCTTTTCCTCATTTTGTAACAGACTCTGTAACTTAGAAATTTCTTCATTTAGCTGCTTTTGTTTGCCTAAAAGCTTTTCATCAACCTTCTTCTTCTCTTCGGCAAGCTGTTTCTCCAATTCTTTAGACCTGAATGTCTGATCCTGTAGTTGTTGTTGCAATTGGCTGATCAGTTGCTGATTCTCCTTAGCTTGTTCTTCCAGTGAAGCTATGTGAAGATCTTTCTGAGTTATTAGTTGAGAAACTTCTACAACCTTATCCAATGTTGCAGCACTATAAGCTCCTGTATACTGGGACAATTTCGTAAGGTCTTCAAATGGATTCATTTCATTGTTCTTATAAACAATATTCATCAACTCCTCTGATGGAGTAGAAAATATACCCTGTTCTGTTTTTCTTTTCTTTCTTTGTCTTTTGACAACAGCCTTATGTTTAGGGCTGTAAAATACATCCAAAGGAAGGATCTCCTCACCTTTTAATACAATATGCCCTGTAGGATGTTCAGGAATGATTTCAACATCCTGCTCTATTTGTTCTTTACCTTTATCCTGCAATCCAAGCTGTTGAGCAAACTGATCATATTGATTTAATAGCTGAGAAGAAATATCAAGATTAGTGGAAACCATAATCTCCTTAGTTATTTCTTTTCCTTTCTCTTTATCTATGCTCTTCTTAGTGCTTTTATCATCCGATCCATCCTTTTGATTATGCACCTGATCATTGATATTTGTGCATTTGTCTGTCATTTGAGCAGTATTTCCCTTTGGGGCATCAGGTTTGTCAATAGTGACCACTTTTTGAGTATGTACAATCGGCTGGTTGACAGCCGATTGTGTAATGATTGTGCTGGTAGATGTTTCTACTAGCGTTTGGCCGGATGTACCTTCTGTCTCTGATTTTTGGATTTGAGTTCTCAGCTGGTCCAGAGGTACTCTCAACAATCTCTGGCTTCTAAATAAGAGAAATTTATTTATTTCCTCCTGTTGAAATTCAGACTTGACCAAGTCAAAAATCTGAGGAAAATTATCTAATGAAATAAACAAATCATCAAACATATCTGGTTCATGCTCGAAACGAGCAATTGAAACTGAAGCAGTGACATCGAATGCTATCTTTTTTGGATCATATTGTCTTCCAGGAATGGTTGCAAATTTACAACCTCTTATCTTGAAGACTTCCTTCTTTGCATGCTTGAAATCATTTAGAGTGAAATGACCACAATTGAGTGGGAATTGAGGCCACATTTTCTTCTTACTGTTGTTCAAAGACCTGGATATACCTTCAATTGTCGATTGATAAGAAACTTCTTGAGCGAGAAGTTTGTCTGGAACAAAAAGCGGAAGAACATGCGGCTCCACTATACTACCAAAAACCCTGATGTAAGTAAATTTTTCCTCCCCAAACCAATCTCCGATTGCAGACAGGTCGGCTTTAGCTTTATCAGAAATCCTATGAGGAAAGTGATTAAAAATGGTTTGGAAAACGGGAATGAGGAAACCATGACAGATTCTATATACATTAGCTTGGAAATGAATCTTCCAAAGCAATTTATGATAAATATGGATTGGAAGGGGGTTATTGGGAGTCCATTTCCATCCAAATAAGGGAAATTCGGAATTGAAACAAATAGCATCAAGAACATAGGCACAAAAGAAAAAGGGGGTAGAATTTCCAGCATCTTTTTCTTGTCTGTATTCAAGGATCCTATTGGCCATTCTATCAGAAAGAATAACAGCCCAATCCATAATGTCGGAATTCACAACAGCTAGGATTAATGGGACCATTTGTATAGAAAACCTAGCTGAATTATCATTGCCAAATAACCTACACATCATGGCAGCTGCATAGGAATATGGAGGTTGAAGGGAATCTACAGAATAAATACCGGATGCTTCATTTCGGTGTTTCTCTGGGTTTTTCCTCCAATCTCTGATAGGGTCGGATTGGACTTTGTTATTATCAGCAAATTCCTTGTTATACACCTTCTGTGGGTCTGGAAGATGGTACATTTCTTTCAAGTCTTTTGCTTTAAACGAGCCGAAAGGCACTCCAGATGCTGAAACAAACATTCTATCTTGTATCTTTACACTATCAATAACCCATCGAACTACATCATAGTAAGGCATGATGCTCGCTCTGGCTGCAATTCGATGCAGAAATGAATTTGCAAGTGTTCTTTCATTGATGTCAGAGTCGGAATCCGAGCTATCCTCGTCTGGAACTGATGCCTTCTCCACTGTGACCTTGGGGCCTTCTTTTTCCAATAGGTTGTAGACTGTGTCCCATGTCATTTTCCCAAGACCTTGGCATGATGTATCTGTGACTAGCCTTGGCTTTATGGGCTTTTCTTTTGAGACTGTAGGAGTCTCGGCAAACTTCACTGGTAGAACAGTCTTATTTCTTCTTCCTCTCTTTGACATTTCTACGTCTGCTACCGCTTCCCTTTGTCTGTGAATGAAAGAACTTGGTGTTCTTTGGCTCTGCAAGACAATAAAATCTCAGTCGTGATCAACAAGCCACTCAAACGGAATGATTTATGAATTTATGGTTTTCATTTATTTGTTTCGTATATTGCATAAATGCTCCTTTTGGGTCACCCTTAAGTATTTAAAACCAAATCATAAACCATATTCATTTGATTCGTTATTGAATGCCTTCGTACCAATAAATATTTGGCGCTTGTGATATATTAATATATTCAACAAAAATCTTCGTATGCAAAATAGATGAATCGCATCGGAAGTTTTCGAATGGCAAATGAGTATCACAATACGTTTATCCCGATTGATCGATTGCGATTGCAGATCTTTCCGATCTCTAATGGTGGGGTCTACCATATTTTTAAAACAAATGTTCGATTTTCTTTTAAAAGCGTTTATTATCAAATGCACATCGGATCAGGGAATTTCAACTAAGCGTAAAGAGTTTCTTAAAGACTGTCCCGATTAATCGATTGCGATTGACCGCATCGCATCGGAAGTTATATTTGACTGTTTTAAACTCTTAGCGATTTAAAATTTTCCGATTGGACTAATCGCATCGGAAGATTTGAAATGGGCATATGAAATTTCTTTTGAGGGTTATCTCTGATTCTCCGATTGCGATTGAACTTTTAACTTTGATATGTTTTTTATGATAAGGCCTTGTATATTAGATCGGACCACAAGTTTTTTGAATGTTGAATATGAAATTTTTTCAAAACAATGAATTTTATTTCTAAGTGTTTTATTTCTAAAAAGAAAGGGACCCTATTTCTAAATTTTATTTCTAAAATTTAGAAAAAGGGAGGGTTGTTGTCTAGTACAACAATTGGCGATTCACTTGAAAGAACCAGTTATCTCTGAAAAATAGAATGAATACTATATCTTAAGTAAGTAAAGATTTTTAAAGGTAAATAAAATTATCCTAGGATAATAAAAAATAAAATCTAACTTATGAAAAAGAATAAAAATTATTAACAATTTCTTTCTAGTTTCTTGAGAATAAAAACATTTTGAGTTGTCTTAAGCTTTGATTGGTATTAATAATGAAGTAAGTGGATTTCTTCAAGCTTGGTTTTGATAATATACTCTATTGTCATAGGCATTGCCTCTGCTGCCCGCAAACGTTCATAGTCTCGACAGGGTTACCTTTTAACCATTAACTATTCATTGTCCCATTCAACTAAGATTATGACTTTTTAAAAGATAAATTCATAAGATAAATTCATAAGATATGTTATCTCATGTTTTTGTCTTTTATTTATTTTTATTTCTTTTTTAAGAGCCATTGTTCTGGTTTGGTAGCCAGTTGTTAACAATGCCATTCAATAGTTATAATTAAACTGAACAAGCTGGCTCGTGATGAGACCCCTTGTCTTATATTAATAAGCCATTACCCTGTTTTGATAGGCATTATTGGTAATGTCAGTTTTATTATTTCTTATGAATATGGTAAGTCGGCTCATGATGAGACCTCTTATCTCTTAAAAATGTTTTCAATAATTTCTTAGAATTATATTCTAAAAAATCACAACCTAAATGAATGGGGTGAACTAGTCTTATCCTTAAGAATCAATGGATGACATTTTTCTGAGTTTTTTGAGTACCAAGACTTGAATAATCTTTACTTTTATAGATAACTTCTCTCGGCTTAATAAACTTGTAATGATTTACATTTTCCTCAAGTTTTTTCAAAAAGATTATGCAAATAATTGGTATAATCTTTCAAAGTTTAACATCTTATTTAAAACTATCAAAAGAATATAATCATTTCTCTAAAAATTCTTATTTACACTAAAATAAATATTTATAATATTTTTCTTAAGAATTTTTCTATCAAGTAAACAGTCAATTAGAGACTTATTAACAACCTTTATTTATAAAAACAATAAAAGACTTTTGCAAAAAGGAATATGTACAATTTAAGAAGGGGTTACCTCCTTATGAGAAGAATTTCTTTAAGATAAGCCCATTTACGGGAAGAGATTCTCTCTTACCTGTTAGATCTTGGAGCATGAATGTATTTGAGCCTATCTTTTCAACGATCTGAAATGGTCCAAGCCACATCTTTTGAAATTTGGTATGTTTACCTTTTTCTTCATGTGCCTTATCCCATTTTAGAACAAGATCACCAATTGACAAAAATTTTGAGCCGGTAGAACTTGCATCAAAAGAAGATTTCACAAGTTGTTGATGTTTTTCATGAACAATTCTAGCTTTATCTCTCTCTTCTTCTAGTTTAAGGATTTGATCATACCTCAATTGAACGGATGAAGAAGGATTTTCTTCAATAAATTGTACTAGGGCTAATGATGGAAGAGTTAAATTTGATGGTATCACAGCTTCTTTTCCATAAACTAAATTAAAGGGTGAAGTTCCGATTGAAGCTTTCTCTGTAATACGATCAGCCCATAGTGCAAAGATTAAAGATTTATGCCAATTCTTTTGATTTTGATCGATAGTCCTTTTAATAATCTTGATGAGATTTTTATTAGTGGATTCAGCTAATCCATTACCTTGTGGGTAATAATTTGCTGAATATTTGAGTTTAAAACCTCTTTTAACTGCAAATTCAATTAAACTGTTTCCTGAGAAATAAGATGCATTATAAAAGACAAGAGCTTGAGGTACACCAAACCTGGTTATGATAAATTGATCTATGAAATCAATAATTGCATCAGAATTGGCTACCTTCAAAGGGATTGCCTCTACCCATTTTGTAAAATAATCGGTTGCAGTAAGAATGTACTTGTGTTGCTTGGAAGAATGAGGTACTATCTCACCAATAATGTCAAGTCCCCATTGTTCAAATGGTTGCTCAATATTTACTGGTTGCAAAGGAAAAGTTGGTTTCCTTTGTCTTCCACTTGCAGTTTGGCAGATTCTGCACTTTCTTACATATTCATGTGTATCTTTAAAAAGGGTAGGCCAATAATAGCCAGCACGAATTATTTTGTGAGCTGTGGTATCACCTCCAAAATGACCTCCTGTTGGTCCATCATGCAACTCCTGCAAAACCTTTTCAGCTTCAGTCTTTTCTAGACATCTTAACAAAATTGAATCATAATTTTTTCTAAATAACACATTATCAATGATCTCATATTTAACAGCTTTTAATCTTAAAGCACGTTTTTTCTTATAACTGAGATCAGAAGGAGCATAGCCATTTTTCAAGTAATAGATGAGATCAGAATACTGAGACTCAGAATCCGTAATACTTATCTGATTTACTTGAATATCTTGATTTGAATAATCATTCTCTGGTATGTTATGAGCTCCTGCTAATAATCTGCAAAAACCTTGTCCTCTAACAATCTTAGCTGGTTTAATATCAACATCATATTCTTGTAGGGTTGTTACCCAGTTAGCTCGTTTTTCTCCTACTTCTCTCTGAATTAATAATTGCCTCACTGCTGAGAATGGGACAATGATTTTTGTATGAGTTTTTAAGAGAAAAGGTCTGAAATGCTTGATTGATTTGAACACGGCAAAGGCTTGTTTTTCAACATCGGAATAATTCAGTTCAGCTCCTTGCAGATTTGAACTAAAGAATGAAATTGGTGCTTCAATTTTCTGATCATTAAGTTGTGTTAAAACAGCTGCATAAGATGTCTCTGTGGCTAAAGTATACAAAATAAAATCTTTAGAAAAATCCGGAGTACTTAATGCTGGTGCATTAATGATTGCCTGTTTGATTACCTCAAAGGCTTCTTTCTCTTTATGCCCCCATTTGAATACTAAATTCTTCTTGATCATATTTTGCATAGGTAAAACAATTAAAGAAAAATCGGGAATGAATCTTTTTACAAAATTGATCTGTCCAAGAAATGATTGCATGGATTTTTTGTTATGAGGTAAAGAAATATCAGAGATCTCTTTAACTCTGTCTGGATCAATGTATATACCATCTTTTGACACAACAAATCCTAAAAGTTTTCCTTCATCCAAAGCAAAGAAAGATTTTTTCGGATTTAATGAAATACCAAACCTTCTACATCTTTCAAATATTTGTTTTAGATCATGTAGATGATTGGTTCTGTTTTTTGAGAATACTGTTATATCATCGAGATAAACAACAACTGATTTATTGATTAGACCTTTAAATGCTATGTCCATGGCTCTTTGGAAAGTTGCTCCTGCATTTATTAATCCAAAAGGCATTTTTTGATAAGCATAAGTCCCCCATTTAGTTCTGAAAGTTGTTTTCAATCTGTCATCTGGATGAACCAAGACTTGATTATAGCCTGAAAATCCATCAAGAAAGGACATAAGTTCAGAACCAGCTACTTTTTGAAGTATCTGCTCCATGGTTGGCAATGGGAAATTGTCTTTCAAACATTCCTTGTTTAAATTTCTGAAATCAATACGGATTCTTATATCACCATTTTTCTTCCTTACAGGTACCATATTGGAAACCCAATTGGAATGCCTGACAGGAAAAATGATTTTGGCTTTCAAAAGTTTATTAAGTTATGATTTGATTTGATCTTCAAGATTTGGATGAACTTTCCTTAGCTTCTGTTGAACAGGTTTAATATCGGGAAGCATTGGAATTGTGTGCTGAATAACTGAAGTATCATATGTTTTTAAATCATCATAATTCCAAGCGAAAACATTTTTGTATTTGTTCAATAGTTTAATGAAGGCATCCCTTTCCTCTGATGTTAAATTAAGTCCTAAATTAACATTTTGAGGTTTTGAATCAGAACCAAGATTCACTAATTCAAATTTCAAAGTAGAACTTTGAAGCTTGGTATTAGTGACTTTCTTGAATATGTCTTTAATATCATACAAGTCCTCCAATCTAACAACAGATTTCGGAATGGGATTTTCATTACCTTTTGAAGAAATTTGTAAATCGTGCTCTTCTTCGTCAATAATTTGATCATCATATGATTTTTCTGAAGTCATGAAATTCAAGATATCTTGATCATGGTAAAAAACTCTCCAATTTGTGACATTGTCTGGGACAGATGGTCTAAAAAGTAATTCTATTGAAAATCTATCTGGGCTAAAATCTTTAGAAGGTATGAGTCTGGAAGCAACATTGGCTAGCAAGTCTGCTGCTGAATTTTGAGACCTAGGGATGGAAGAAATATTGAATGCAGAAAAGTGTGTGGTGAGTTCTTGAACCAGCGATTGATAATGTTTGAGGTGATTTGAAAGGCAGTGAATTGTATTTCTCACCTGTTTGACAATAATTTCAGAATCGCCGAATACTTTCAAATATTGCACTTTAAGGCCAATTGCTTTATACAAACCTTGGACTAAAGCTTCATACTCAGTTGTATTGTTTGTGCATTCAAATTCTAACCTACAGGACAGCATTGTCTTTTCACCTTGCGGGCTAACCAAGATACACCCTGCTCCTGAACCTTCGTTAGATTTAGAGCCGTCAAAATATAAAGACCAAAATAAAGAAGTATTAACAATCTTATTTACAGTTTCCCCAGTATCATTAAAACATCTTGACCTATCAGTTTGTGAATAGTTTTCAATCTATGATGTTAAACTGTTTACTGAGAAAGGGGATGGTTGGGCAGTGAGATTTCCAAAAAATGACTCTGATGAATAATTTCCCAAGATGTTGTTATTAAATGCAATTGGTTGATTTTCCTGTTCAAAATCTGTTACGGTATGGGTCATGTGTTTCTCTCGATTGATTTTTATTTGATTTGGCTTTCCTCCATAAGGTAACCACATGTGAGACCAATCGGTAGAAATATATCCGTGGAGCTTTTCTGACCAATCTCTACTTAAAATCAACCCATAAAATTCAGGTATATCAGCTATTAAGATATCAATTCGTTGAACTACCCGTGGATCAGCTGCTAACCTGATAGTTACAGAGTTAATCTCTCCTAACACCTGGACTTTGCTTCTGTCTAACTGTACAATGTGTATGGAAGACTTTTGGGGTTCTATGTTTAGTTTAGAACAAACTGAAGCTGGCATTATATTGGATGATGCCCCTGAGTCAATCAAACAATTGTGTAGGTTTCTGTTGTAGATCTCAAAAGTCAAAAGGAAGGGTGGAGTATGAGAATTTGATCTATCCCCAATCAGGACTGAATCAGTAGCTTCTATCATACCAGAAGGTGGTTGACCAGAATCATTTGCAGCTTTAGCACTGGGAAGAGGTGAAGAGGGAACAACATTCAATTCTTTGAGAAGCAATTTCTGCTGATGTTTTAATTTGCTAAGTTCAAACATAGTAATGTTTGCCTTAGTTTTCTTCATATCATCAACAATATTGTAATCCATTGAATCGGACACTACTAATGTTTTGGATGTTGGAAGAGTATTTGAAGTTGAAGGTGGGTTTTGGGGAACTGCTGCGGGTGATTTCTTTGTAGGTACTTTTTCTTTTGTTGTAGCAGCACCTGCACTCCGTTTCTTTGAAGTTGTCTGAATAGGTTCGGAAGTACCTTTACTCCTAGTAGAGACAGGTAAAGCTTCTTCATCATTATCTGTATCGGAGTTGGGCAGTATGAAATCCCACATGCCATGACATTCAACAATTTCCTCTTCATTATCAGTTGATGAGATTGTTTCCTCTTCTTCCTCTTCTTGATCTGATTCTGCATAAGATACGATATTTGGTGGTTTTGATTCGGTTTTCTTATAATTCTTAAAGGGCCTTTTGGTTGAAGTTTCAGCTACTTGTTTCTTAATTTCAATCATTTCATTTGACATAGTCTTGAGAACCTTTTGGAGGCCTTCCATATCATATGGATCTTTTGAGATTTTCTTCTTTGAGTCTTCTTTGAATGAAACTTTTTTGGTTTTTCTTTCCTCAAGAGCTGCTTTCTTTTCTAGAGCATTAATACGTTTTTCCACAGCAAGTGCTTCTTTCATGTTTTCAGCAAGTGTTGGTTTTGCGGCCCTGTCTGCAAAAATAGCTATATTGGCAGGTAGGGCAGTAATATACCACTCACTTCTGATTTGTTCACTTGGTTTGGAAGTCGTTGGGATTTTATTCAAAAGTTTATTGAAACGAGCATTAAATTCTTTAATGGGTTCCCTATGCTCTATCCTAAGATTGGAGAGATCATTTATTAATGTAGCTAAAGATCTATCGTCTCCATACTTAGTGAGAAACTGTTCTTGGCAAATGTCCCAACTGGTAATAGAATCAGAAGGCAGGGAAAAATACCGGGATCCTGCTGATCCTTGCAATGTATAAGGAAAAAGCCTAACAACGACATCTTGCTCAGTCACTCCCTTCAAATTAACTGCTAACATGAAGTTATTGATATGTTCCTCAGCTTGGGTTCCATTTTCTGGATTAAACTTGGGTAGCCATTTTTCAGGAGCATCAGGTAATGCATGTAATGGTGTGGGCATATTGACTGCACCAGGTCTGGTCCATGGATCTGCCATTGTAATACCAGTGGTGGATGATACTGCTGTTGAGATTCCAGATGTCTGGGAAGGAATTGATATTGAGGAGTGAGCAGGTTGAGATGTTGAAGTTCTCAATTCCTGGTGAACAACGATATGTAATGAGGGAGTGGATGGTTGACTTCGCACTGGGGAAGATGAGATGGAAGAGGTGGATGAAAGTGCTTCACTGTCAGAATCTTCAGTATTTTTCTTTTCCCTTTTCCTTTTAGGTAAAGGAAATTCAGTAGGTTCAATACCGAGCTTTTCACTCTGAAGTCTAGTAAGAGGGTGAGGTAGATTGAATTGCGAAGTCTCACTGCTTTGAGATAGCTCAGATTTTTGTGGTGAAATCGAGAAGCTCTGAAGTTTCTGGATGAGAGACTGAACTTCAGGAGATTCAAGACTTAATTGTTCTGAAGTATGGTGGGTTTGAGCAGTGATAGTGGATACCTCTTCTTCTTGCTTGGATGCTGAGGAATCAGCGGGCAATTTGGAAGTACGAGGTGATGCGGAGGGAGAATTACTCTTAGAATGGTTTGTAGATTTGGGTTTGCTTGCCATTCACAGTAGGATGCCCTCCTTCTAGCGCCAAAAATGTTGAAGCCTAGAAAATCTCTGCTTCAAACATTGGGGGAAAACCACCCGGTCGGGACCTTAAGACAGCTCCTTTTCCATTTGGGATGGTGGCTCCGACTGGATTTAAAGGACCAGTTCCCTTATAACTAAGTGGATTGAATTAGATGGGTGAAAATGGGACTAGATTAACAGAAAATAAAACTATCTAATCTAAACTAAATACTGATAAAGAAATTCTAATTTTAACCCGGGTGATTATATGTGAATACAACTTAGGATTGTTTCAATCTAATAATAACCATGGAAATGTATTATTAGTTAAATTGAAATGTGTAGAAACGAATAAAGATAACTCTCTTTAATAAATTAAATAGAGTTATATTAGCATATTGCATTCATCATTATATACCATTCATATATGCCTATAAATGATAACATTCCAATTATACTCAGAAATGATAATATAAAAGGAAATATTATGAAATTCAAATATATAAATGATAGCAAATTCTTCAAATGAGTACCATATAACAGAGAAAATCAACAGTGAACAGATAAAAATACCTCATTCATCTTGCAGACTATCAAACGAAATGTGATACTCTGATCTAGCAACTCCGATGTAAAATTAAATCCAAAGGCACAAAAATGCAACACTTCAAAGATAATTTTCAGCACAAAAATCACCAGATGTGATCTTTCATATAAATATAATAAGGAATGAAGAACAGAAATGTTAGCTCCAAATCCCAAAAATATTACAACTTCCGATCCTTCTCTAAATGCATGAGAGGGATTTAAATAATAAATTACATAACAAAATCCTAATACTACTGCTACAATCTATCAAATTAAAACTGAAATGCTATTTTGAATAAAAATGATTCATTGTTTTTCTCCTTCGCTTGATGAAGCCAAGTTGCAAATGTTCAACATATCTCGGAGTCTTGGTGGATGACTCATCTCAGTATGCAACTGTCTAGCATAGGTGGCATCAGAAAATTCTGGAATTAGACAATCGACAACGTTTGATAGAAGTTTGATAGCTGTCTGTTGATTGTTTGGCTTGATCACATGAGTCCACATACTATCCCAGGATATAGTTTGAAGTTTGCTGATTTGTTGACTTTTCCTTTCCATTTCTTCTCTCCACCTGTCTTCAGTTTCTTTTATCTTTGGCAAACTGCCATGAACACAGTCTGAAATGAGATTAATTGAATATAAGCTGTCATTTATGAATTGCGTGAGATTATTCATTATATTTCTGGCCCTTGATATTGCTCTATCAGATTTCATTAATTGATGTTCCCATTTTTTAAACAAGATTTCTTTGTGTTTTTCCTCTATCCTAGGAAGATTTGCTTCTTTTCCCTTTTCTGTATCCTGCCAGTTGAGAAACTCAGAAATCTTTTCATCGGCATCATCTATTTCTTGTCTAAGAGTTATGATAGTTTGGATCAAAGATGAAGTAATCTCACAAAAAGGTTCTGCTTGTGACAGTTTTGAGCAAAATTCAATTAATTGTTGAGTCAATAATTTATTAGCCTCAAGGGCTTCCGATTTGAATTCATTTAACTTTGGATAATCTTTAAACTTATCCAAAGTTGCTTGAAATTCCTTTTCTTGAATCATTTTTGCCTTTTCCTCATTTTGTAACAGACTCTGTAACTTAGAAATTTTTTCATTTAGCTGCTTTTGTTTGCCTAAAAGCTTTTCATCAACCTTCTTCTTTTCTTCAGCAAGCTGTTTCTCCAATTCTTTAGACCTGAATGTCTGATCCTGTAGTTGTTGTTGCAATTGGCTAATCAGTTGTTGATTCTCCTTAACTTGTTCTTCCAGTGAAGCTATGTGAAGATCTTTCTGAGTTATTAGTTGAGAAACTTCTACAACTTTATCCACTGTTGCAGCACTATAAGCTCCTGTATACTGGAACAATTTTGTAAGGTCTTCAAATGGATTCATTTCATTGTTCTTATAAACAATATTCATCAACTCCTCTGATGGAGTAGAAAATATACCCTGTTCTGTTTTTCTTTTCTTTCTTTGTCTTTTGACAACAGCCTTATGTTTAGGGCTGTAAAATACATCCAAAGGAGGGATCTCCTCACCTTTTAATACAATATGCCATGTAGGATGTTCAGGAATGATTTCAACATCCTGCTCTATTTGTTCTTCACCTTTATCCTGCAATCCAAGCTGTTGAGCAAACTGATCATATTGATTTAATAGCTGAGAAGAAATATCAAGATTAGTGGAAACCATAATCTCCTTAGTTATTTCTTTTCCTTTCTCTTTATCTATGCTCTGCTTAGTGCTTTTATCATCCGATCCATCCTTTTGATTATGCACATGATCATTGATATTTGTGCATTTGTCTGTCATTTGAGCAGTATTTCCCTTTGGGGCATCAGGTTTGTCAATAGTGACCACTTTTTGAGTATGTACAATCGGCTGGTTGACAGCCGATTGTGTAATGATTTTGCTGGTAGATGTTTCTACTAGCGTTTGGCCGGATGTACCTTCTGTTTCTGATTTTTGGATTTGAGTTCTCAGCTGGTCCAGAGGTACTCTCAACAATCTCTGGCTTCTAAATAAGAGAAATTTATTTATTTCCTCTTGTTGAAATTCAGACTTGACCAAGTCAAAAATCTGAGGAAAATTATCTAATGAAACAAACAAATCATCAAACATATCTGGTTCATGCTCGAAACGAGCAATTGAAACTAAAGCAGTGACATCGAATGCTATCTTTTTTGGATCATATTGTCTTCCAGGAATGGTTGCAAATTTACAACCTCTTATCTTGAAGACTTCCTTTTCTGCATGCTTGAAATGATTTAGAGTGAAATGACCACAATTGAGTGGGAATTGAGGCCACATTTTCTTCTTACTGTTGTTCAAAGACCTGGATATACCTTCAATTGTCAATTGATAAGAAACTTCTTGAGCGAGAAGTTTGTCTGGAACAAAAAGCGGAAGAACATGCGGCTCCACTATACTACCAAAAACCCCGATGTAAGTAAATTTTTCCTCCCCAAACCAATCTCCGATTGCAGACAGGTCGGCTTTAGCTTTATCAGAAATCCTAGGAGGAAAGCGATTAAAAATGGTTTGGAAAACAGGAATGAGGAAACCATGACAGATTCTATATACATTAGCTTGGAAATGAATCTTCCAAAGCAATTTATGATAAATATGGATTGGAAGAGGGTTTTTGGGAGTCCATTTCCATCCAAATAAGGGAAATTCGGAATTGAAACAAATAGCATCAAGAATATAGGCACAAAAGAAAAAGGGAGTAGAATTTCCAGCAGTTTTTTCTTGTCTGTATTCAAGGATCCTATTGGCCATTCTATCAGAAAGAATAACAACCCAATCCATAATGTCGGAATTCACAGCAGCTAGGATTAATGGGACCATTTGTATAGAAAACCTAGCTGAATTATCATTGCCAAATAACCTACACATCATGGCAGCTGCATAGGAATATGGAGGTTGAAGGGAATCTACAGAATACATACCGGATGCTTCATTTCGGTGCTTCTCTGGGTTTTTTCTCCAATTTCTGATAGGGTCGGATTGGACTTTGTTATCATCAGCAAATTCTTTGATAAATTCCTTGTTATACACCTTATGTGGGTCTGGAAGGTGGTACATTGCTTTCAAGTCTTCTGCTTTAAACGAGCCGAAAGGCACTCCAGATGCTGAAACAAACGTTCTATCTTGTATCTTTACACTGTCAATAACCCATCGAACTACATCATAGTAAGGCATGATGCTCGCTCTGGCTGCAATTCGATGCAGAAATGAATTTGCAAGTGTTCTTTCATTGATGTCAGAGTCGGAATCCGAGCTATCCTCGTCTGGAACTGATGCCTTCTCTACTGTGACCTTGGGGCCTTCTTTTTCCAATAGGTTGTAGACTGTGTCCCATGTCATTTTCCCAAGACCTTGGCATGATGTATCTGTGACTAGCCTTAGCTTTATGGGCTTTTCTTTTGAGACTGTAGGAGTCTCGGCAAACTTTACTGGTAGAACAGTCTTATTTCTTCTTCCTCTCTTTGACATTTCTACGTCTGCTACTGCTTCCCTTTGTCTGTGAATGAAAGAACTTGGTGTTCTTTGGCTCTGCAAGACAATAAACTCTCAGCCGTGATCAACAAGCCACTCAAACGGAATGATTTATGAATTTATGGTTTTCATTTATTTGTTTCGTATATTGCATAAATGCTCCTTTTGGGTCACCCTTAAGTATTTAAAACCAAATCATAAACCATATTCATTTGATTCGTTATTGAATGCCTTCATACCAATAAAGATTTGGCGCTTGTGATATATTAATATATTCAAAAAAAATCTTCGTATGCAAAATAGATGAATCGCATCGGAAGTTTTCGAATGGCAAATGAGTATCACAATACGTTTATCCCGATTGATCGATTGCGATTGCAGATCTTTCCGATCTCTAATGGTGGGGTCTACCATATTTTTAAAACAAATGTTCGATTTTCTTTTAAAAGCGTTTATTATCAAATGCACATCGGATCGGGGAATTTCAACTAAGCGTAAAGAGTTTCTTAAAGACTGTCCCGATTAATCGATTGCGATTGACCGCATCGCATCGGAAGTTATATTTGACTGTTTTAAACTCTTAGCGATTTAAAATTTTCCGATTGGACTAATCGCATCGGAAGATTTGAAATGGGCATATGAAATTTCTTTTGAGGGTTATCTCCGATTGCGATTGAACTTTTAACTTTGATATGTTTTTTATGATAAGGCCTTGTATATTAGATCGGACCATAAGTTTTTTGAATGTTGAATATGAAATTTTTCAAAACAATGAATTTGTTAGAATTTCTTTATCGGTATTTAGCTTAAATTAGATAGTTTTACTTCAGTTAATTTAGTCCCATTTCCACCCATCCAATCCAATCCATTTGGTTACAAGGAAACCGGTCCTTTAAATCTAGTCGGAGCCACCATACCAAACGGAAAAGGAGCTGTCTTAAGGTCCCGACTGGGTGGTTTTCCCCGATGTTTGAAGCAGAGATTTTCTAGGCTTCAACAGAACCCCATGATGGACTCATCTGTGTGTTCATCAGTAAAATATCCTAGGATGAAGGAAAGCATGGAAATCACATGTCTTGAACCTTCTGGGAATTTTGCAGTAGAATATGGGGGATTTAGTTTAGGAATTTCTACATGCAAGGGCATGAGTGTTTGGAAAATCATGAATCTCTTGGGAAAATCTAGGCCAATATACAGCTTGGTGAGGGCCTCTATGGATAAAGGGACTGCTTGGGAGTTAGGCTGAAGTTGTCGCATCTGGTTAATTGATTCATCGGTAATGGTGAAAAGAACTTCTTTATTGGAATTTACAATGGTTCTTTACTCAGGCACATAATGTTGTTGACATAACCTAATGACTTCTTAGCATGGGTGAGTTAAAGAGACAACATATTTGGGTAAGTGGGATTCCCAAATATGGACTTCTTATTCATTATCTAAGGACTTCTCCTAGCACCAGTTATGAATATCTAGCAGCTTAAATTCAACAATAGGATTTATTATCTTATAATCAACATCAGCCAATGGTATGTGTTCAATGTCTATGACTGGGGGTTGTAAAGTATTGACAACAATAGCAGTATTAGAAGTTATGGCAGGGGTTGTTTTAGGCACTTTGTAAGCTTCAGGTTTACTAGAGCTCTGTTTTTTAGGCATTTTGGACTACTTCTGCAAGTTTAGACAGTTTACAGAAGTATATTCACTTTTAGCAGAGGCTTCTTGGATAAACAGGCAAAGTATGGTCTCTTCTTTGGGATTTATTTCCAATTAGGTCTATCAAAGAGGTTTACAGGCTTTTGAACTGACTTAAAACAAGCAACAAGGTTTTCCTGAGTCTTTTACTATGAAATTGGGTTGTAAGTATTTTGAAAATGGGTCATAGAGGCTTAGGATACCTTTACACATTTTCTGGCTTAATTGAGGGTTTTAAATAGTTCATCAAACTGTAAAAAATCAGCAGTAAAACAGGGTTTCTGGAAAAAATTTGACAGGGTTTGGCCTGTTTTTGGACTATTTTGATGGTTTATTTTGTTGGTTTTTAAGCTCTGAATGTGTGTTTGTTCTTTTAAAGGCCTTTAAAATTGATTGTAGGCTCGAATTTCAGAAAAATACCTATTGTACACAGGTATTGGACTTCAGAACAATTTCTGAGGTTTTTTGAATGAAACAACAGCCTTTGTAGAGTTTATGGGGCAATGTAAAGCTCCTCGGAAGTCTTCAATGGTCACAGGGCAGATTTTGCAGGCTTTTGGGCATAAAATGGTGAAAAAACGATGTTTTTATAGTCGGGGAGGTGTGTGCAAAGGTTAATGCGCAGAAAGATAAGAAATGTATGCATTTCTAATGTTTTTATTTGTATTAGGCCCAATCAACCGAAGGCATTTAATGGTGATCACATCATGAAGATGGCTGGTTTCGGGGTTCAGATAGATCAAAATAGAGGTGGTTATCGCGCACATTTTCAGTGGTAAGTGGTTTTGGGGCTAACCCACACGATCCAATGAGAAATGGGCACATAGAGGACAGAGGAAACCATGAAACCGCCCATTTCATGCAGGTTTGAGATGGGGGGTGATCGTGCAACTTTTCTATGCGATATTGATTTCTATCCATCAGATCTGGGGTTCGAATGCGATCAGCCCAGATTAGTTGGGAAGTTGCGTCGGAATGGAGAGTGGGACCAGGGTTGTTTATATGCAGCGGGGTTAAACTTTAGACTTTAATAATAAGTGTTAATCAAAGTCTAAACTAATTTATATGGTCAGGCGGGAATATTATAATGTGTGTTTCAACCCTTTTTAAAACATTTATGCAATGTTTCAACCATATATATGAGTGGGTGCGGTTTAATATTTATATACTTTTCTGAATGCTTTTGACATTTGTTCGAAAACCATAGGGGGTGGGGATATTTATTTAAATGATATGTTAAACCAATGGGATAAGGGCGATATTAATATTGCGCACATGGGATATTAAACATTGGTTTTAACTTTAAAAAAGTGGGTTTAGAGGGTTATTTAAAATAAAAGGTTTTAATACTATATGGGATGGTGAAGTTAGGGATTTAATAGAATAAATTAGTAGTTAATATGAATAAAGGGATAGTGAAATGGAAACAAAATACATGTTAACTCTAAGTAAAGTGCCAAAAAATAAAGCATTGCTTATCTTTATTGTATTAATTCACACTTTAACTTAGGTTAAATGCATTTTGAGGGTTTATGAATGATTTTTGAAAGGGAATGAGATTAGCTATTTAGGGTATATTTTTTACTAAGTAAAAATAGGTTTTTACTTAGGAAAAAGATATTATGATTCATGAATGAAGGATAAATGTTGATGAATGTGGGTCAAGTGTGGGAATTCAATATTTTTAACTAACCAGTCATCAAGCCTTGGGTCCGGTCCCAACAAAAGTCAGAGAAATGCTCTCAGCCTTTTTTACTGATAGTTTAGAATACTGAATATTTGGAGGGGAGGGGAAATTAGTGATTTTTGTCTGATGATGCTTTATTACATGATTTCACAATTGCTTTCTACCTACCAATATTTATTTCTAACATTTTTACTTCATTTTCATGGGTGCATTTAGGCTTGCAACCCTAAAACATTTTTCTTTCAAAGCATTAAACTATCTAAGTCTACGTTATTTCATCCAAGGGCTCAGATTAAACTGTTGAGACCCTCATTATTCTCTACCTATCTACTGATTTGTCAAGTTTAAACTGTTTGACAAATCTTTATTCTCTATCTAAAACATGAAATTGAAATCATGAAAAGTTAACATTAAATTGTTTAACTGATCATGGATTATGGCATTTATTGACACTCTGCACATAATCATTATTCTTGCAGTAAAGTAAAAGTAGTGGCTTTTGGACTTGCTCACTTTCAGGTCTTATTTCTCTTTTTCTTTTGGGGTATATATTTTTCTAAGTCCTTTGATCTTTCTTTTAGGACTTTTTACCCTCTTTTTGGCTTTTTATTATTTTTCATTTTTTCAAAATATGGGAAAACAACTTGCAGAAAGCAAGGTATGTACATATTTACAAGACTATTAAATTCAATTCAAAATTTATGAACCCTATTATTATAGGACCCTAACAGTGGCTCCACATGGGGATGGCATTTCCTGGTGAAATGTCAAGAACTTTAAGATTAGTAGCCTTTGAAATTTTACTGTGATGACCCTGTAAATGTCTTCTGATATCTGCAATTTATTCATACTTATGATATTTACCTTTCAAAGCTTATGGCCTTATCTCCGGGCTTCAACTTTGTTAGGGAAACATCCAATATCTAAAAATTGCCATGTATATGCACAATGATCAAAGTGAATAAAAAATGACTATTTGTTAACTTAGGAGAATAGTAGTGCTTCAGCATTATGCCATTTACTGGTCCTTCTTGCAGATATGTTCCCTCCATTTCTTTCAAAAAGAAAGCATTATTACCTCTATATCCATAAATCACATAAGGTCCTTTCCATAGAAAATCAAATTTTCCATGTTTAACTTTGTCTTATCTTCTAGAATCCCATTTTAACACTTTATATCCAATGTAAAAATCATCCTCTTTACTATTTTTATCAAAAAAATTCTTGATCTTATCCTGAATGACTTGAGATTTGATATAAAATTCTTCTCTAGTTTGCTGCAAGTGAATAGTTTGATTGATCCTTCTTTGAATGTCATTTTTTTCAACCTGTAACTCTTGGAAAACTTTCATCACTGGCACTCCTATGGAAGATGGAAAAATAGCATCCATTCCATAGACAATTTGGTAAGGGGAAGTACCAATGGATTTTTTAGTAGTAAGTCTATCTTCCCATAAGGCATTGACTAACTTCTTATTCCAAGTATTTTTATTGTCTTAAAGTAACTTTTTTATGATGTTTACAAGGCTTTTATTTGAGGATTCGGCTAGGCCATTACCCTGAGGTTAATATGCAGTAGATTTGCCTAGGGTAATATGGAATTTGTGGCAAAATTCAATCATCTTTTTGGATTTGAATGATGCTGCATTGTCAGTAATTATCTTTTGGGGACATCCAAATCTTGAAAGAATGTTATTTTCTAGGAAAGAGATAATGACAATATATGTGGCTTGTCTGGAGGGTATGGCTTCAATCCACTTGGTAAAATAGTCAGTGGCTATCAAAATCCACTTATGTTGGTCTGAATATGGAGGGTGAATTTCACCAATGAAGTATAAACCCCATTGTTGAAATGGTATTTCAGTTGAAATAGGCTTTAAAGGCAGGGGTGACAGTTTTTTCTTACCCTCGAAAATTTGGCACTTGTGGCAGACAGTTACAAATTTTTTGACATCAGCAAACAAATTAGGCCAGTAAAAACCAGCTCTCAGAATCTTGTCTACAGTATTTTTCCAGTATAGATGTCCTCCACAGTCACCTGCATGACATTCTTCGAGCATTTTGTCAGCTTCTTCCTTTAATAAACAATTTAATAAAATCCCACTATGATCTCTCCAAAAAAGTACATTGTCTAAAATACAAAATCTTACTGCCTTTAATTTTAAAAATCTGGCTTTGGTCCCTGACAATCTAGGAGGAGCTTGTAAGTTTAGTAGTACAAATATAATATCTGTATACCAAGGTGAATCTGAAAAGGCTTCACTAATCATTGGAGTCACCATCTCTTCCTGATCATCTATTTAGGCAATAAAATTTATGTCTAAGGCATTACAATTAGATTCATCCATAAGTCTGGCTAATCCTTGACCTTTGATGAGCTTTATGGGTTTTATCTCTATGTCATATTCCAAGATAGTGGCAATCCACTTACCTCTTCTTCCATCAGGACCATCCTGAGTAAGAATGTCTTTTACTACAGAATTTGGGACATAGGCTATAATGTGAGAATAGATAATATAAACTCTGAAGTTTTTAATGGCCTTTACCAAAACTAAGGCTTGTTTCTCCATGATGTTGTACTTCAAAGGGGAATCTCTAAGGGTATTAATAAAGAAATATATGGGTTGTTCAAATCCCTGGTCATTTTTCTGCAATAAAACTGCAACAATGGTGTGTTCTGAAGAAAATGAAAAAATTATGAAATCCCTCTTAAAGTCGGGACTTATTAGGACTGGAGTTTTAGTTAAGGCTTGTTTGATGGATTCAAATTACTGTTTGGCCTCAATATTCCATTTAAGAACTGAATATTTTTTAAGCATGTTGTTTAGTTCTCTAATTATCTCAGCTAAATTGGATATGAATCTTCTTAAAAAAATAATCTTACCTAGAAAGGCTTGTAACTCTTTGTAATATCCCTTTTTGGGGGATATCTCTAAAACATAGCAAACTCTAATCAGAGATGGACTGGGAGGGCTTTTACCAGATATTTCACCTCCGATAAGAGGATGAGATCTGGATGCTACCTGGCCCTTTCCAGACTCTGTCTAAGAGTATGAGGAAAAACACACTAAGTGGTATAGAACTAGAATTCCCGAAGATATAAGAATAATAGTAATGCAGACAATAGCATAGATAACATGTATAAAAAATGCGCCAGAAATAAAGAGAGAATGCTAAGCCATTTTATTATACTGAGAAATATAATGAAGTAAAATAGGTGATCAGAGTGATGGCACCTAGACTTGCTCAAGGCAAGTGAAGAAATACTCTCAGAATAACCAGGAAATGGTTGCTCTCTGAACTGTGTCCCAGCTGCTGGAAAACTGTTGTGTAGTTGCTACTGCTAAAATGAACTTATGACTAGGGGATGTTCCCCTTTCCGAAATGAGCTGAAAATCTGGAATCCACCTCTACTCATCAACCAAAGCAAAACCCAAAAATCATATCAGAAATGGCTGACCCTCGAAAATCACCCCCTTGGGGAATTACGCTTCCCTCCAAGGCTCTGCACAGGGGCTGAATAGGAACAACTGAAATACGGCCTCAAACTCCACCAAAATTTTCCCAAAGGCAAAGGTTGATCCTCTGCTCAATCTCCAAGCTCAAAACCCCTGCAAGAAACCCAATCCAGAGCTCCTCCTGAATAGACTGTGTCCTCCCTCTCAATGACTACGCGGTCTCTGAATGCACAGCTCCGCAACAAAACCCAAACACCAATCCTCCCACAAAATGCTGAAGAAACTACCTTGACCGAGTAGGCACTCGAAGTCTCCCAGGGCTAAGGGCGAGATCTCCGATAGGAGATACTCAACGCACTAAACAGTGCTATAGACAGGCTAAACATCCAGCGTGCTCAAGAAGTCAAAACGACCAGCTCAATATCATCAACAACCAATGAACAAAATGAGGAGGCTCTCCCTTCTATATAGCATGAGCCCCTTTCAACCCTAATGCTCACCTCCTCCAACGTTGCCACGTGCTCCCTCTTGGCCTACACAGTCCCTCCATGTGTCTATGCGGACCCCCTCTCTGCGTGGTCTCTTGACCCCCTTGGCTCACTTAAGTTACAACGTTGTGCTACTAGGGAGTGAAATTTTATTTATAAAGTGAGTTATGTCTTCTTTACTCACATTTTTATTTATGAATAAACTATAGACGGAAAAATTTAGCAAAATCGAATATTCCAATTAGCCATAGCTAATTAGGAATATTACAGTCTCCCCTGGAAAAATGTTGCTTGTCCTCAAGCAACTGAAGTGATGGATGCTGCAAAATTTTCTCACTCTCCCAAGTGGCATCCTCATCCGGAAAATTCTTCCATCTCACCAATAATTCCCGGACTGTCCTGCTCCGTAGCTGCCTCTCCCTAGTATCAATAATAGCCTCTAGCTGCAACACCAAATGCCCCTCATCATCTGTGGCTGGTAGCTCATCAGTCACTATCACCTGCTGCCCCAGTGCCTTTTTCAGGCATGATACATGAAAAACATTATGAATCTTACTACCTTGGGGAAGCTCCAACTCATATGCAACCTGTCCAATCCTGTGTATCACCTTGTATGGCCTGTAAAAGCGGGGCTAGAGCTTCTTAGCTCCCTTCTGCTTCAGTGATGACTATCGGTATGGCTGCAATCGTAGGTAGACGAAGTCCCCTACCTCAAACTGTCTCTCCATCCGACCCCTGTCAACATACAGATTCTGTTGGTTTTGTATTGTAGCCATATTGTCCTTGAGAGCTCGGAGTATATCCTGACTCTCTTGGATCCAAATCTTAGCTCTTGGAGCCTTGCTAGCACCAAACATCACATTAGCAAAAGATAAAGAATGATACCCATACAAAGCATAGAATGGTGACATACCAATGGACATGTGATGAGTAGTGTTGTAGTAGTACTCCCCCAGATGCAACCACTTCAACCATGCTCGCTGCTGCCCACTAACATAGTTACGCAAGTAGCCCTCCAGCCACTTGTTAACTATCTCCGTCTGTCCATCTGTTTGTGGGTGATAACTGGTACTCGGTGTCCACTCTGTCCCCACCAACCAGAAAATCTCCTGCCAAAATCCGCCCATGAAGTGGTTGTCCCTATCACTGATGATGGTCTTAGGAAGACCATGTAGCCTGAAAACCTATCTGAAGAACAACTCGGCCACCTGTGCTATTGTGTAGTGCGCGGATATGGCGAAAAAATGCACATACTTTGTCAGTCGATCAAAAATTACAAAGATACAATCCTTTCCCTGCACCATGGGAAACCATGTGATGAAGTGCATCGAAATGCTCTCCCATTTCCCCTCCGGAATGGGAAGAGGCTACAATAATCCTGTGGGATGGCTCATCTCCCCCTTGCTCCTCTGGCAAACATCGCACTCCTTGATGTGCTGGAGTACGTCCTCCTTGAAGCCCTTCCATGAGAACCTCTCTCTAATGGCCCTGTAGGTTTTGGTAAACCCCTGATGTCCGGCCAAAGGTGAATCATGTGATGCCTGAAGTATCTTCTTCTTGAGCTGAAACCCCTCAGTCAAGAATATCTGGTCCCTATAGTAGATGATCTCATCGACCACCCTGTACCTGTCATCTGCCACCTATCCATCCAGAACCTCACATGCAAATCTGTCCTTGGAGTACTCTACTAAAATTCGAGCCCTCCAATCTGTATCCAAGCTCAAAAGAGACAACGTGGCTGGTCTACGTGAAAGGGAATTTGCTACCACGTTGTTCTTACCCTTGACATAATCAATGTCAAATTCATATGCTTGGATCTTATTGATCCACTTCTGCTGCCTCTCTTGTAGTTGTTTCTGCTCCAAAAAGAACATGAAGCTGTTGTGATCAGTCCTCACCCTGAACCTGTTACCCACTAAATACTGCCGGAATTTTTCCAATGCATGCATAATGGCCAACATCTCCTTGTCATATATAGAATACAACCTCTCATGTGGAAGGAGCTTCCAGCTCTCGAAGGCTATAGGGTGTCCTCCCTGCATCAATACAGGGTCGATCCCCTCTCCCGATGCATCACACTCTAAAACAAATGGCTGCGTAAAATCTGGCAATGCAAGCACTGGGCAACTGCTCATCACCTCCTTGAGCCTGTCAAAGGCTCGCTGCGCTGTATCCGACCAACTGAATGCCCCCTTCTTCGTCAAATCAGTAAGGGGTGCAGAAATATGTAAGAAACTCCTGAAGAACTTCCTGTAATAAGTACAAATACCAATGAATCCCCGAAGTTCTGTCACGTTCCTCAGCTCCGGCCAATCTCTGATGGCCCTGATCTTCTCCTCGTGGACTCTCACTCTGTCCACCCCTATGATATGTCCCAAGTACAACATCTCCGACAACCCAAACTCACATTTGGAGAGCTTGGCATAGAACTGCTGCTCCTCCAAAAGTCGCAACACTACCTCAATGTGCTGGAGATGCTCCTCCCAAGTCCTGCTGTAAATGAGGATATCATCAAAGAACACCAACACAAACTTCCTCAAGTGACTGTGGAAGATGTGGTTCATGCAAGACTGGAATGTCGCTGGTGCGTTGGTTAGCCCGAAGGGCATCACCAAAAACTCAAAGTGCCCATAGTGACACTTGAAGGCGGTCTTGGGAATGTCTTGTTCCCTCGCGCGAATATGATGGTACCCTGATCTCAAATCAATCTTTGAGAAGAACCGAGCTCCTCTCAACTCATCCATCAACTCATCGATCCTGGGTATAGGGTACCCGTTCTTCAAGGTCTTCTTGTTCAGGGCCCTGTAGTCAATACACATCCTCAAAGTGTCGTCCTTCTTCTTCACCAACACCATGGAAGAAGTAAAAGGACTTGTGCTCGGCCGGATGTGCCCAAGAGCCAGCAACTCCTGGATGGCTCGCTCAATCTCATCCCGATAGGCTTTTGGATGCTTATAGGGTGTGGTAATCACTGCCTGAATACCCTGCTCCAACTCAATAGTGTGCTTAAACCCCCAATCTAGTGGTCGGCCTGGTGGTATATCCCCGAACACTGTGTCATACCTATCAAGGATGGCTTGTATATCAGGATGAATGGCCTGGCTGGTAGTCCCTGCCTCTGATGCCCACAACTCAACCACCCACTCTATGTCTCCCTTCCAGAAATCTGCCTCCATCTGGTGAGCCGAAACAGTCTGAGGTGGGTAAGTGTGCATCCCGTGGATCTTCTCATGCTTCTCGGTCTTCTTATCATCCCACTCCATCTCCAAGGCCTCCCAATCTGTGGTGACCTTCCCCAGAGTAATCAACCACTGAACACCCAATACCACATTGGTATCCGGTATGTTGACCATGAAAAATTGGTCAGTCACAGTGTAGGTACCCATCGTCACTGCCAACTCTGGAACATACCGAGCACATTGCATCGTCTGAGCTCCTGGGACTAAAGCTGAAAATCCATCGAAGCTCTCGGTCGGTATACCTCTCTGCTCAACCATTTGTGCATCAATGAAGTTGTGGGTTGCCCCACTGTCAACCAAAACTGATACTCGCTGACCACGTACTGTCCCCCATACGTGCAGCGTCAAATACTTAGGAACTCCTCGCAATGCTACAAGGGTCCCCCCTGTGGGTGAAAAAGCTGCACCTCTTGGCCCTGGAAGTGGTGGTGGCAACTGCCTGGGTTTTCTGACTGTCTCCTGCCTCCACGTCATCCTCCTCATCCTCTTCCCCGCTACTCTCGGAGAAGACCTCAATGAAGTGTGCTTTTCCAGCAGCACATCTATGCCCCGGTGCCCACGTCTCCTGACAGGTAAAGCACAACCGCTTCTTCTTCAGCTCCCTCCTGGCATCATCATCCGTCTGTGCCCGTCCTGGATTCCCCTTTGGAGGCGGAATCCTCACATCCTTCCTCTTGGGCTGGAAGCCCGTCTCTGGGGGTAAGGTGTCCGTGTCCTAGGCAATGCATCCTGTAAATCTCAGGTCCTGCTAATAGCATCCTGGAGTGTGGCTGGTCTAGTAGATCTGACTAGACCCTGAAGTGGCTCTGCTAACCCCTCCACAAACATATAGATCATCCGTGCCGCGGATAGATCTGGCACCATCACTGAAACCCTCGAAGTCTGCAATGTATGTCTTTGGGCTCCTGGTCTATTTGAACCTAGTCAGCTCAACAAAGTGTTGTTCCAGATCCCTCCAGTCAAACCTCTCTATCAACCTCCTGGTAAACTCGGCATATGTCGTCACTGCAGAATGTCCGAGTGTAACCATCCCATGAAACCACCAGTCCCGGGCCTCACCATCCAAATGTAATTTCGCCACCTTGATGGCCTCCATCTCTGACATCTGAAGCCAGAAATAGATGTCCAACTTCTCCACCCAAGGCTTCGCCGAACTGTTTGATGAACCATCAAACGTAGGCAAGTGGAATCTGCTAGCTGTGCAGTGTGTATCTCTGTCATGATAATGTCGGTGCCCTCTATGATGGTCGCGGGGTATAATGTCCCACTGAAGCTAAACCAAATCTCTGAACGAGAGAGCATCCCTGAACTCCTGCACATAGGCCTGATACTCTGCAAAATAATCACCCATATGTCCGGGCTCTGCCTCCTGCTGGGCTCCTGCCCCTGTGTCTGCTCCCAATAAAGTGGGCATGGTAGAGCGTGTAGGTGCATGTGAAGTCATCGGCTGAGTAGTATCACGCTGAGTAGCAACATTCTCCGAAAAATGGTGGGATGTACTCGATCCCTCTCCTACCTGGAAAACCCGTGGGGTCTCACGTTGTCTAGCCTCCACAGCGGTGAATCTCTGACCCATCACCTCAATCTGTCTCGCTAGATCCTGCACTGATTTTAGGAGTGCCTCCCCAAACTGTTTTGCCTCACTATCATCTGCCATCGGCTCTCTCTACTCTGAATCTAGCACAGGCTCCTCCTTCTCTACGTCTGTCACAGACTCCTCCTATTCTGTGTCCACCACCCGAACACAGTATCCCTCTCCGTAGGTGTTCTCCAACCTACGCTCACGATATCTGTACTTTCTGCCTCTGTAACAAATGTAGGGCCTCTTCCCCGGTGTCATAGACAACTAGCTCCACAGGTTGAGCCAGAACTATGCTCTGATACCATTGTAATATCCCTTTTTAGGGGATATCTCTCAAACACAGCAAACTCTAACCAGAGATGGACTAAGAGGGCGTTTACCAGATATTTCACCTCTGAGAAGAGGGTGAGATCTGGAGGCTACCTAGCCCTTTCCAGACTCTGTCTAAGAGTATGAGGAAAAACACACTAAGTGGTATAAAACTAGAATGCCCGAAGATATAAGAATAACAGTAATGCAGACAATAGCATAGATAACATGTATAACAAATGCGCCAGAAATAGAGAGAGAATGCTAAGCCATTTTATTATACTGAGAAATATAATGAAGTACAATAGGTGATTAGAGTGATGGCACCTAGACTTGCTCAAGGCAAGTGAAGAAATACTCTTAAGAATAACCAGGAAATGGTTGCTCTCTGAACTCCATCCCAGCTGCTGGAAAACTGTCGTGTAGCTGCTACTGCTGAAATGAACTGATGACTAGGGGTTGTTCCCCTTGTCGGAATGAGCTGAAAATATGGAATCCACCTCTACTCATCAACCACAGCAAAACCCAGAAATCATATCATAAATGGCTGACCCCCGAAAATCACCCCCTTGGGGAATTACGATGCCCTCCAAGGATCTGCGTAGAGGCTAAATAGGAACAACTGAAATACGGCCTCAAACTCCACCAAAATCCTCCCAAATGCAAAGGTTGATCCTCTGCTCAATATCCAGGCTCAAAACCTCTGCAAGAAACCCAATCTAGAGCTCCTCCTGAATAGACTGTGTCCTCCCTCTCAATGATTGCGCAGTCTCTGAATGCACAGCTCCGCAACAAAACCCAAACACCAATCCTCTCACAAAATTCTAAAGAAACTACCTTGCCCAAGCATGCACTCGAAGTCCCCCGGGGCTAAGGGCGAGATCTCCGATCGAAGACACTTAATGCACTAAACAATGCTGCAAACAGGCTAAACAGCCAGCGTGCTCAAGAAGTCAAAATGACCAGCTCAATATCATCAACAACCAATGAAAAAAATGAGGAGGCTCTCCCCTCTATATAGCATTATCCCCTCTCAACCCTAATTCTCACCTCCTCCAACGTTGCCACGTGCTCCCTCTTAGCCTGCGCAGTCCCTCCATGTGTCTATGTGGGCCCCCTCTCTGCATGGTCTCTTGGACCCCTTAGCTCACTTAAGTTACAATGTTGTGCTACTAGGGAGTGAAATTTTATTTCTAAAGTGAGTTATGTCTTCTTTACTCACCTTTTTATTTATGAATAAACTATAGAAGTCAAAATTGAGCAAAATCGAATATTCCAATTAGCCATAGCTAATTAGAAATATTACAGGGACTTACACCTTGACGGATCACTTCTTCGTGGTGGACATTTCGGACACCAACGTGATATTAGGGGTCCAGTGGTTGATCACGCTGGGGAAGGTCACCATTGATTGGGAGACCTTGGAGATGGAGTGGACGGATAAGAAGACTCGGGGGCACAAGAAGATTCAGGGTATGCACACCTACCCACCACAGACAGTTCCAGTACACCAGATGGAGGCAGATTTCCAGAAGGGAGACAGAGTGGGTAGTGGAGCTGCGTGTTTCAGAGGCAGGATCTACGAGGCAAGTTGTACACCCAGATGTACAGTCCATTTTAGACAGATATGCCACAGTCTTCGGAGAGATACCACAAGGGCAGCGGCCAGATTGGGGGTTTGAGCACATGATTGAGTTGGAGCAGGGTATCTAGGCTGTCATCACTACAACCTATAGGCATCCTAAGGCCTATCGGGATGAGATTGATAGGGCCATCCATGAGCTCTTAGCTCTTGGGCACATCCGTCCTAGCACTAGCCCCTTTGCTTCTTCAGTGGTGTTGGTGAAGAAGAAGGATAACACACTGAGGATGTGCATTGACTACATGGCCCTAAACAAGAAGACCATGAAGAACAGGGACCCCATCCCACAAATAGATGAGCTGGTGGATGAGCTGAGGGGATCGATGTTCTTCTCGAAGATTGACTTGAGATCCGGGTACCATCAGATTCGCGTGAGGGAGCAGGATATTCCCAAGACCGCTTTCAGATGTCATTACGGTCACTTTGATTTTTTGGTGATGCCTTTTGGGCTGACCAATGCTCTAGCCGCATTTCAGTCATGCATGAATCACATCTTCCGCAGTCATTTGAGGAAGTTTGTGTTAGTGTTTTTCGATGACATCTTGATTTACAACAGGACCTGGGAGGAGCACCTACAACATATTGAGGTTGTATTATGCATATTGGAAGAGCAACAATTCTATGCTAAGCTCTCCAAGTGCAAGTTTGGGCTGACAGAGATGCTCTACTTGGGGCACATTATTGGGGTGGACGGAGTGAGGGTCCACGAGGAGAAGATAAGGGCCATCAGGGATTGGCCAGAGCCGAAGAATGTGACAGAGCTTCGAGAGTTCGTGGGTATCTGCACCTACTACCGAAAGTTCGTCAAGGGATTTTCCCAACTTGCCGCACCCCTTACAGACCTTACCAAAAAGGGGGCATTCAGTTGGACGGATACAACGCAGAGGGCCTTCAACAGACTCAAGGAGGTGATGAGCAGTTTTCTGGTTTTGGCATTGCCAGATTTTACGCAGCCCTTTGTCCTAGAGTGTGATGCATCAGGGGAGGGGATAGGCGCAATTTTGATGCAGGGAGGCCACCCCATAGCTTTTGAGAGCCGGAAGCTATTGCCGCATGAAAGGTTGTATGCTATATACGGCAAGGAGATGTTGGCCATCATGCACGCATTGGCCAAGTTTCGACAGTACCTGGTAGGGAATAGGTTCAGGGTGAGAACAGACCACAAAAGCCTTCGATTTTTTCTAGAGCAGAAGCAATTGCAGGAGTGGCAGCAGAAGTGGGTCAGCAAGATCCAGGCATATGATTTTGACATAGAGTATATCAAGGGGAAGAACAACGTGGTGGCTGACGCACTTTCATGCAGACCGGCAGCATTGTCCTTGATGAGTTTGGATACGGACTGGAGGGCTCAACTTTTGGTAGAGTACTCCAAGGACCGTTTTCCTGTGAGGTGTTGGACAGACAGGTTACAGATGACAGGTACAGGGTGATGGATGAGGTGATCTACTTCAGGGACAAGACCTTCTTGACTGAGAGCTCCAAGCTAAAGGAGAAGATATTGCACGCCTCGCATGACTCACCATTATCAGGCCACCAAGGGTTCACCAAAACCTATAGGGCCATCAGAGAGAGGTTCTCGTGGAAGGGCCTCAAGGAGGACGTACTCTGGCATGTCAGGGAGTGCGAAGTTTGCCAGTGCAACAGGGGGGAGATGAACCATCCGGCGGGGTTACTGCAGCCTCTTCCCATACCTGAGGGGAAATGGGAGAGTATTTCGATGGATTTCATCATAGGGTTGCCCATTGTACATGGCAAGGATTGCATATTTGTAGTTGTTGATCGGCTGACCAAGTATGCACATTTCTTCGCCATATCAGCACGTTACACTGCAGCACAGGTGGCGGAGTTATTTTTCAGGGATGTTTTTAGATTGCATGGTCTCCCAAAGACCATTGTCAGTGACAGGGATAGCTGCTTCATGGGTGGGTTTTGGTAGGAGCTTTTTCGTTTGGTGGGCACTGAGTTGACCCCGAGTACTAGTTACCACCCACAGACAGATGGCTAGACAGAGATAGTGAATAAGTGGCTGGAAGGCTACTTGCGTAACTATGTCAGCGGGCAATAGAAGGCATGGTTACGATGGTTGCACTTGGGAGAGTACTGTTACAACACCACTCATCATATGTCTATCAGTATGTCTCCATTTTATGCTTTATATGGGTATCACGCTTTATCTTTTGTTGATGTGATGTTTGGTGTTAGCAAGGCCCCAAGGGCCAAGGATTGGATCCAAGAGAGTCAAGATATACTCCGAGCTCTTAAGGATAACATAGCTACAACACAGAATCAACAGAAGTTATATGTCGATAGGGGACGTATTGAGAGATAGTTTGAGGTAGGGGACTTGGTCTACCTACGATTGCAGCCATATCGACAATCCACGTTGAAGCAGAAACGGGTTGAAAAGCTCAAGCCCCGCTTTTATGGACCATACAGGGTGACACGCAGGATTGGGGAGGTTGCATATGAGTTGGAGGTGCCCACGGGTAGCAGGATTCATAACATTTTTCATGTGTCATGCCTGAAGAAGGCATTGGGGCGGCAGGTGACTGCAACTGAGGAGCTTCCGCCCACCGATGATGAGGGGCATCTAGTGCTACAGCCGGAGGCCATTATTGACACTAGGGAGAGGCAGCGACGGAGCAGGACAGTCAGGGAGTACCTGGTGAGATGGAGGAACCTCCTGGATGAGGATGCCACTTGGGAAAGTGAGAAGATTTTTTAGCATCCATCATTATAGTTGCTTGAGGACAAGCAACGTTTTGCCAGGGAGGACTGTAATATTCCCAATTAGCAATAAATAATTGGAAATATTAATTTTTGACTACTTCACTTTAATAAAGTTAAGTTAGAAATAAATTGGGTGAAGAGGGACACTTAACTCACACTTAGGATAAAAACATTTCCTAAATTCACTTGAGAAGCATGATTAATTGGCAGCGTGGGGCCTAGAGGTCGAAGTGGCAGCGTAGGGAAAGGGACAGCGTAGGTAATGTGGGCCCAAGCCAGTGCAGAGAGAGAGGGACAACATGGCTCGAGGAGACAACGCAGTTGATGGTGGGGCCTACGTGAGAGCAAGGCTGTCCAAGCATAAAAAGGGAGAGGGTCTCCTCATTTCATTCATTCAGATTATGCATCTTTGTTATTTGTCTTCTGACATTGAGCAAGCTTGCTGTTTAACAAAGTCTGCATGTACTGTTCAGTACACCGGGTGTCTCCGTGCGAAGATCCCAACCTCAGCCCCGGGGGACTTCAAGTGCCTGCTCGGGTGAGGAGTTCCATCTTTATTTTTCCGGAGAGAGTTGTAGCATCCACAGTTGGGAGCGTTCACCCAAAGAGACAACGCAGTCAGTGAGAGGGAGGATGCAGTCTTGGAAGGAGGTGGTTCCAGATTGAGGTTTTATCAGGGGATTCAACCCGGGAGAGTTGAAAAGGGGTCAGCCCTTCCCTATTCCAGCATTTTGGTAGAGGCGGAGGCCATTATTTGTAGTAGATCATTCAGGGCCAGCGTTTCTCATTGGGGAATAGCGTAGTGCCTCAAGGGGGTCATTTTCGGAGGTCAACCATTTCCGGAAAGCTTTCTGGGCTTTTCTGGGTATTGGGTGTAGAGGCCATTCCCAAAGTTTCACAATTTTCTGAGGAGGGGAGCAGCCCCTCAACTCATCCATCAACTCATCTATGCGTGGGATGGGGTACCAATTCTTCATGGTCCTCTTATTGAGGGCCCCGTAGCCAATGGACATGCGTTGGGATCCGTCCTTCTTCTTCATTAGAACAACCGATGCAACAAAGGGGCTAGAGCTAGGTCTATTGTGTCCAAGTGCCAATAGCTCATGGATGGCTCTCTCTATCTCGTCCCGGTATGCCTTGGGATGCCGATAGGGAGTGGTGATCACAGCCTGTACTCTCGGCTCCAACTCAATGGTGTGCTCAAACCCTCGGTCAGGTGGTTGTCCAGGTGGTATATCTCCAAACACTACTGGGTACCCGTGAAGGATGGCCTGTATCTCCAGATGTGATGGCTTGGCTTCTCGCCCAGCCTCTGAAATCCTCAACTCTACAGCCCACTCAATATCTCCATGCCTACAAGTTAGCCTCCATTGTGTGGGTTGAGACCGTTTGTGGTGGGTAGGAGTGCATACCCCGTAGCAACACTGGCTTGCCATCTGGCCCTACAAACTCCATCTCCAACTTCCGCTAGTCAGTGGTGACTCTACCAAGTGAATAGAGCCATTGGACCCCCAATACTACGTTGGTGTCCAGTACGTGCACCACAAAGAAATGGTCTGTCATGGAGTACATGTTTTTTTTAGCATCAGAGTGTGATCTAAGTCTCAAAATTTGTGAGGAGGCTTGGACATCAGCATTCTAAAGAACCCATAAATCGTTTGTGGAAATTCCACCCAGTTTATGTTTTATTGAAATAATTAATTATTTTAATGAGGACCCTTAGTCTAAACTTAGGGAAATTAAATAATCAATGGGTATTAATAAAACAGAGTGTGAATCTTCTAGAGAACGAAGATCAAGTCCAGATTTAATCTTAACCATTGATTAGACTTCTAATCTGGGCCGTTGATTTGTCATTGAGGAGATTATAAAAGAAGACTTGAGGGCCATTTGGAAGACAAGCTGGGCATACTCTCAGTAACTCGAGGGAAGTCGATTCTGAAGGAATAGAATTTGATTTCAGAGGGAGAGTTGCAGGGCAGAGGAAGCAAAGTGCATTAATAGTGCCAGGGCTCGAGGGAAGAAGCAAGGAGAAGGGCAGAGAGGCAGCACAAGGAGCAACGTAGAGGGCTCATGCAGTCTCAGCAGGCTCTGTGCAGAGAGACACGCAGGGGTGATGCAATGAGGGCTTGTGAGTCCGTCAGGTGTCGGAAATACTCCAGAGATCTGGAGAGAATTTATCTCAGATGTTTTCTGAAGAAGTTTCTCAATTTATCTGCTAGTCTTTCCTTGTAAAGAATTTGCTATTGAAGATTAATATATAAACCCTCATCTGCTGCACTGGCTTTCCCGCATTGGGTTTTTCCAGGGACAATTGTCCAAAAATAATTGTGTCATTGTGATTGATTATTGTTCTTGCATTTTATTGTTCTTTTCTCTATATGTACTTGGTGATAACTGCAGTAGTGTTTATTTCGAAATTTACTGGAAGGGTTTTGTAAATAACTTATTGTGAAAATAAGTAGGAGAAATAAATCTATAACTGCGGTTGAATTTCAGAATTGAGATTTTCACATGGTATCAGAGTTGAGATTGAGTAACAGAAGTGGAGATCCTGCAATGGAACGAAGTCCAGAAGTTGTTGTAGCAACAACTTGGAAGGGTTCACGTAGTTTTCTAGAGAAAAACATGAAAGAATAGAGGGATCATGACATCTCTGTATTGGCTTCCAGACTAGAAGAATTCGCTTGCGTATGAAGCTCCGCCTCTCCAGAAGTTTGGTATATTGGTAGTGGAGCTTGTGCTCATATGACGGGAGTACGAGAATATTTCTCAAGCTATCGAGAAGAGTAAATGAACTTTCAGATCACCATGGGCAATAAGGCGAAGTGTACTTCTGTGGGAAGAGGTATTGTAGTATTTCAAACTGAAGCTGGCAATAAGCTTTGGGCCATCAATGTGCTGCATGTGCCTGGTTTGGGGATGAACTTACTCTTGGTATCTCAACTTCAAAACAAGGGCTATGGCATTAACTTCATTTGCAAAAGAGTATATGTCAAACACCCGAGTTGGAAGAAGAAGGCACAAAGCGGAGTCAGGTGTAATAAATTGTATAAGTTGCAGCTCGAATCTCCAATGGCATTGATAGGCAACAACAATGAGAAGGATTTGAATGAACTATGGTACAGGAGAATGAGGCACTTACACCATGGGGCTTTGAGAATTATTAAGAAGACCGTCACAGGAGTTCCAGATTTGAGCACCAAGCGAGACGATGTTTGCAGAGGGTGCGTACTAGGAAAGTACACCAAGGCAGCCCACCTGAGGAGCAGCAATAGGGCTAAGAGTGTGTTGGGATTAATACACTGGGACATCTGCGGACCAATGTCCACTAGAGCTCTTAGTGGTGCCGAATATTTCGTCACCTTCATTGATGACCATTCTAGGAAAACTTGGATCTATTTTTTGAAGACCAAGGATGAAGTCTTTGGTCGATTCAAGGAGTATAAAGCTCTGGTTGAGAATCTGATAGGGAAGCGGATAAAGATACTGCAATTAGACAATGGTGGAGAATACATTGATAAAGACTTCACAGAGTTCTGCGCAAGGGAAGGCATCATAAGAGAGTGGACCGCTCCGTATAATCTGGAGCAGAATGGAATCACAAAAAGGAAGAATAGAGCTATTGTGGAGGCTGCAAGGGCAATGCTGTATGATCAAGACATGTCCAAATTTTTGTGGGCTGAAGCTTGTAATACAACTGTATATGTTCAGAACAGGATTCCTCACAACACATTGGGTATGATCACTCCAGAAAGTGGCTTCACTGTCAAGAACACTGAAGTAAGCCACTTTAGGATCTTTGGTAGTGTGGCATACTGCCATGTACCTGAAGAGGAGAGGAAGAAATTGGATAAGACTATGGAAAAGGGATATTTGGTGGGATATAGCGAGAATGCTAAGGCATACATAATCCACATTCCTAATAGCAGGAAGATTGTAGTGTGTCGGGATGTAAAGTTCGTGGAGTAAAGTTCCTGGGAGATGCCTTCCGCAACGCAGTCTGAAGATGATCTGCTGGTCCTTCTCGACCAACGAGGAGGCCCCAACACGAGTGCTTCTCCAAGGCACAAGGATCTAGGGGGTTCATCTCCAAAAGATTCGCAGGAGCAGGAGCAGGTAGATCCACCCACGACTAGTGGTAGGACAAGCAGGGAATTACGACAAATTTTGAGGGACGTAGAGGAGTTGGTCAGAGCTCCTAGAAATAAGAAGAGGCAACATAGGCAACCGAACAAATACTGAGCCTTGGTAGCCCAGGTTGGGGAACCTTCTAGTTTTCAGGAGGTAGCTCAGCATCAAGTGTGGGTAGATGCAATGGTGGAAAAGTACAACTCCATCATGACGAATGATGTCTGGGAAGTGGTTCCTAGGCCTCAGGACAGATCAATTGTGGGTTCGAGATGGATCTACAAGATCAAATATGTTGCAGATGGCAGTGTAGAAAAATATAAAATCAAGTTCGTGACTAAAGGGTATGCTCAGAAGGAGGGGATAGATTATGAAGAGACCTTCACCCTAGTAGCTAGATATACTTCTATTTGATCCATGATATCCCTTGCTGCGTAGATGGGGTGGGAGATTCACCAGATGGATGTCAAGACTGCGTTCTTGAACGAGGTGATAGAATAAGAAGTATATATTGAACAACGAAAGGGCTTTGAGACACATGAGAAGAAGACTCATGTGTAAGCTTAAGAAAGCTTTGTATGGACTTAAGCAAGCCCCTAGAGCTCAGTATGGTCAAATTGATGGTTAATTGCAAAAGATGGGATTCGTCAAGAGCGATGCAGATCCCAGTCTCTATTATCTGAAAGTAGGGAATGAGCCTCTAATACTGGTGCTGTACGTAGATGATCTATTTCTGACAGGATCATCTAGGCTCATCAAGGACTACAAGGAGAATCTAGATTCAGAATTTGACATGAAGGACCTAGGGCTTGTTATCGCTTGCCGCCTATGCCTATCTACAAGTTAGTGAGAAAAGCCTTTAACCCCACAAGGTGTGGTTGGTGGCAAGGAACTCAAAGAAGGGGTTGTCACACTAATCCCGACTCTCTCCGTTTACGCTATCTCCTAAGTTAGCTATGGGGGGTGGTCCCTAAAGAAAAACTAAGTTAAAGATGTGAGTTTTCTAGGAGAGTTGTTAGAGTTAAATAGATTACTTCTTCAAATTTATAAGAAAAAACGTGATATGAGCAATAACCATCAATACGTAAGATAAGCATGAAACATATGAGAAACCAGTGCCTTCAGAGTATTGCTTTTAAAATGAAATTGTATTTGCTTAAATGAAGGGAAGTGTTTTCAAATGGAAAGAAAAGGTAATTCTGAAAAGTGAAACAAGAAACTGTTCGCACAAGATATTATAAATGCAAGATACCAGAATGCTTTTAAGATATATAAATTGGTGAATCAAAATATGTGAAGATATCTTGCCAAAATACAAACAATTAGTAATCTATTTTGAAGAATGTAAATGAAATGATAGAAAAACTCAAATGTTAGGCCAAGATAACAACATGCAATTAGCCTTGCAACATGAAATAAGAGTACTTGAAAAGAAAATGAGACTCATTAACCATTCATGAACATGATGATCATTAAACATGAAAGGGAGTTTGCTAAAGTAGACAATGTTCCATGTACAAGAAAATTAAACTAAACTTGTTACAAAAGAGATTACAATACTTGCATGAAAGGGAATGCTTCTTGAAAATAGGAAATAATGTTGCATGTGAGACTCTAAACCAACAAGAAAGCAAAAATTTAGAACTTGCAAGTAAGGTAAATGTGATGAAAAATGCTCTTGGTTTATTTTATTAATTAGTTCTAAAGCAAGGTTACAATTAAACTCTCCAATCCTCAGATCTCACCCTCGCCCAAAGATATGGATCTCACAGTGAGGAGTCAATAGAGGAGTAGAGGGTCCCTAAAATGTCTATTCAACCAACTTAAGTTGGAGGTGTTATCGTTTGCCGCCTACACCTACCTACAGTTAGCGGGACAAGCCTTTAACCCCACAAGGTGTGGTTGGTGTCCAGGAACTCAAACAAGGGGCTGTCACCTATTCCCGACTCTCTCCGTTTAAACTATCTCCTAGGTTAGCTATGAGGGGTGGTCCCTAAAGGAAAACTAAGTTAAAGATGTGATTTCTAGGAGAATTGATTAGAAGAAATTACTTATCAAAGATGACTCGATTCCAATATGTAAACAAGCATATAAGTATATGAGCAATATTCAATGATGTGTTCAAAATATAGACCAATGCTTTAAAGTAGATGACAAATGCTTGCTCAAAAATGAAATTCAAGATATAATGACAATAATCCCACAAAGGGAGTGTTAGACCAAGATCACAATATGCAATTAGATTTGCAATACCAAATAAAGGTATTTGCCAATGAAACGAGATATATCAATCATCCATAAACATAATGATCATTAAAATGACAACATGCAATGAAGTTGCATGTAGAAGCAAATTTCCAATTACCATAGAATTAAACTTGTTGCAAAATTTAAGGAATTAAAATGCTTGCATCCAAAGTGCTTCTTGAGATAATATTTGCATGTGAATCTTTAAACCGTCAAGATAACAAAAAAATTGGGAACTTTGCAAGTAAATGTGATGAGATAGTGCTCTTGGTTTATTTTATTAATTAGTTTTAAAACAATGTTACAATTGAACTCTAATCCTCAGACCTCACCCTCGCCCAAATATTTGGATCTCACAGTGAGGAGTCCATAGAGGTAGAGGGCCCCTAAAACGTCTATTCAACCAACTTAAGTTGGAGGTAAATTTTAGAGATGCAAGTCTAGTATGAAAAATGAAATGCCTAAATGATATGAAAGTGAGTTTGCAAGTGTTATGTAAAAGATTGAGATGATTCAATTAAATATGCTTCATAGTTAGAACAATAACTCAAGTTGCCATAAATTGAAAGTATTATGCTTCTTTATTTGTAGTATATTGTGAAACTTATCCAAATGAGAAATAGATCACAAAACATAAGTAAGTGATGGCAAATGAGATTGTAAATTAAGAAATTAAAGGACTATGCGATTTGTGTTACTTCCCAATTAGAGCATGCATATGTGATGTGAAAGAAAACGGAAATGTCAAAACCACTAAGTCAATCCATCTACAAATTCTCTCCTTTGAAATGGAGAGATAGGGATGCCAATGAGTAAAACCCACGCTCCCACAACAAAAACATAAATTTTTATTAATTTTACAAGAATGAAATGACCATGAGGCATTTTCTAAACCAAGGAAAGTCTTTACAAATAAAAATTGAGACTATAGACTTTTCCTCGATGAGAATTTCTAAAAAAAAAAAACTCAAGAATTCAGACTTTACAATAGAAGAAGAGAAGCTAAGCCTCTTCAATTCCCACAACCAAAGAAAAAATAGTTATCTTCCTCATTTGAAATTCAGAGCCCAAAGGTCCTGCAACAACTAGTTAGTAATTTCTTGCAGTTGTCCACTCAAGCTGTCACAAGAAAAAGTTCGAAAGAGGGCTACAAAACCAATCAAATATTAGATAGATAAAATTACAAAATATTTCACAACAATTTACAAATGGCTAAGCCAAAGAGTTCGAGTAAACTCTCTTCTTTGCTTAGTCATCTTCAAGCTCTTAGATAGAAAATGAAAACAATGAAGTATAATGTTTTAAAAGATATTCAAATTTAGAAGTATTTGGCTTGTATACGAGCTATGTCCCAAAACCCCTGCAAAACCACTTTGTAAGATGAGACTATGAAGGTTCAAAGAACAAATGAGAGCTCTTTTCAGAATGTATCAAGAGTGGGTTGGTCCCTCCAAAGACTTCCCCCAACACTTGATTCTTTGATCCCAACAAGATGTTCCCTCTACAAAACTTCAATCAAGAATTAGTTCCATATAGATCTAGCAATAAACAATGATAAGAAACTCTAGAGATTTATTTGAAACCAACTAGAGCATTCTATACCTAGAGCATACTCCTAAATCAAATATCAATGTAAGATAGCTCTACATTAACAAATCTACAAGAGCATATGGAAACAAATTAGATCAAAGCATGAGTAAAATGAATTATACCAATGATCAACAATTCATCACATTCCAAAAGGAGGAACACCTCATGAATGAAACCCCAAAGTCTTTATTGATATTTCTGAAAGTGTACAAGGCTGCAGCGCTTCCGCAAGCACAATAGCTAGTAAACAATGATTATAATATGAGAGCCCATGGCTCCATTATATAGAAAGTTGGGAGCAAATCCCAATGAAGAACCATATGCCAAGTGGTGAGAGGGAGGAGATCTCAAGGCAAATTCGAATTTGGTAAGTGGAGCTCCAATGCCAAGTGTAAAAATCGAATTCTGGCAAGTGGACATCATTTTCTTCTTCCATTATGTGCTAAATTCGAATTTTATGATGGAATGACGTGTATATGGTTGGTAACCCATGTGGGGACAATTTCCCACAAAAATCTCCACCAAATATTCTCCCAAATCCTCCCAAATATGCACTAAGTTTACAAATCCGAATTTTCAAGTAAGCAACTCTCATTTAATGTCGGAAATTCAATTTTATTTGAGCACATGTATTTTCCTTGATTTTAGGAGGCTATATCACCTTGAGACTTCACTTTAACTCCTCCATAATTTTCCACTTCATTTCCACCTCATTTAGCATGTGTGGATATTTATTTTTCTCCATTTATTTAATTTCCGGCTTAATTAATTACCAGATTTCCCACTAAACTTAGAAAAAATGGGTTTTGAGGGTTCAAAACACATTTTTAACCCCTCAAAGTGTGTCATAGTAGAAAGTTGAGTGTGAGAGGTGTAAATTTGATTACTCATACCCTATACAACTTCTCTAAACAATACTTATTACA
Source organism: Pinus albicaulis (assembly GCA_034641835.2). Taxonomy (NCBI): domain Eukaryota; kingdom Viridiplantae; phylum Streptophyta; class Pinopsida; order Pinales; family Pinaceae; genus Pinus; species Pinus albicaulis. Next base: position 853,425,833 of record CM076569.1, on the reverse strand, counting down.
ATTCAATTACAATTTTTATTGCAATTTTCGACTTGCGGGAAATCTAAAATATTAAAAAATCACTACCTACCTAACCAAATTCCACGAAATTTTTTGTGTGATCTAGTATGGTAATATACATTGACTCTAGACACCAGGAGTCACCCAAGGCCTCACCATCAAGCCGTACTCCGTCTTTGGGGTAAAATTGAAGGAAAAAACTCAATTAATTATTAACTCCTAATAGGGAGATGATAATTAACCAAGTAAAAAAAACCTCCCAGAGTAATACTCACTTGTTGGCAAGGTCCCAGGCTACCTAGGCCTGTTACATACTCAATACTTACTCAAAACTCATCATTACTAGCATCAATTATTACAATTCCCCGTAGGGCGTGGAATCTGGGTACAAGAGAAAATGATAAGAAGTAGAAGTAGAATTTAAAAACTTTGTTGAACTGATGATATCTGATGATATCCGATAGTACAAATGTCTTCTGGTTCATCTTTGGGCATGGAGTCTTCTCATTATCATCAAGTGCCACTCCAGTGGTCAACAGGAGGTAAAATTTTAGTGATGCTTGGGGCATGTAAGATCTAAAAGTAAATTAACATGAAAATGAAAATTTAACTTCAACTTGAAATACATTTGCTTATCATGAAATAAATTTAGTTTTATTGATGCATCAAACTTAAGATTGTAGAGTGTGCTCAATGGTGAATCATAAGCAAATTTGAAGTATGATTTCATCTAAATAAACTCAAGTAAAGATGCTTGCATATAAAAAAATCTGAATTTGCTATGAAAGTAAATGCTTTAAAAACTTGTAGCAAATCAAAGTGAATAGCTAGTGAAATGAATGAAATGCATGGTTGTGTTAATTGACCAATTAAATGAGATGCATGCAATTTAAAAAGATCAACAAATCACGCCACAAGTCCTCTAAAAAAATGGAGAGATTGGGATGCCAATGGGTAAAACCCACGCTCGCAAAATCAGAAATTTTATTTGTTGTTAGAGGTAAGAGACTATGAAGCCTCTTGCAAGCTCAAGGAAAACCTTTACAAATGAAATTTGAGGTCTTGGACTTATCTTTGATGATAAATTTTTGCAATATAAAGACTCAATAGAAATCAGATTTTTACAAGTGAAAAAGAGAGGCTAAGCCTCCTTAATGCTCATGGCCAAGAGAGAAAGAAGAAGACACAAAAGGAACTTGGTCTTCCTCAAACAAGTTTCTTAACTGCCCACGACCAAAGGAAAAAGAGAGAGTCCTCCTCCTTTGACATTAGAGCTCAAAGGTCCTACAACAATTTGTTAGTAGTTTCTTGAAGGTGAATCCCACAAGTTGCTACAAGAAAACAAGTTAGAAAAAGAAAGCTACAAAAAACCAACCAAGTGTTAGACAAAGAAAATCACAAAATATTGCACAATAATCTACAAAGGGCTAAGCCAAATGTTAGGATATTTCGACACATAGGAAATAGGCTCCTTTTGTGTCACCCTTGTAAATCCTTCAATCCTATCCCAAGTTGTTCTTAAGGGGGGATGTTAGGATATTCCGACACATAGGAAATAGTTAAGAATAACTTAGTCTAGTGTAGGGTTAGGTAAAGTGTGTTTTTTCCGACACATAGGAAATAGTTAAGAATAACTTATAATCCGACGGTCACGATTTGTAGTAATCCGACAATTATCTTTCACCTCGGTATTAACGACACTTGATCCATGGCTTAACACCCAATTGGTCCATGATCTCTATTTAAAGAGCATGGAGGGTCATTTGTCCGGTATCAACTTCTGCACTGAGCATGGCATTCAATTGCAACATACTGTTCCATATACTCCACAGCAAAATGGTGTAGCTGAACGGAAGAATCGCACCTTAAAAGAAATGGCTAATTGTATGCTTCAATCTAAAGTACCTGGTCTCAATTTTTGGGCAGAAGCCATTAACTGTGCAAATTACATAGTAAATTGCACTCCTACTAAGGTTTTAAAGAATATAACTCTAGAAGGAGCTTGGAGCTCAATCAAACCAGATGTAAGTCACTTTCGTGTTTTTGGAAGTGATGCTTGGGCCCATATTCCAGATGCGAAACATAAAGCCTTAGAACCTAAGAGTGAAAAATGCATTTTTGTTGGATATTCTGAAGATGTCAAAGGATATAGACTTCTTCAACCAAAATCAAAAAATATAATCATTAGAAGAGATGTAAAATTTGATGAAAATATATCGGATTGCGAGCCTAGTTCAGCGAGTGTGCCACCTTTGGCCTGCGAGCCTGATTCGGCATATGTGCCACCTCTCTCTCTCTCTTCTATTTTTAATAGCATTCCTTCTAGTTCAGATGATGACAGCGAGGATGACAATCCTCCTCCACCTCTTGAAATTGTTCCTTATACTCCACCGCTTCCAAGATGGGTCTGCTCTACTCGGGATGCAGCAAGTTCTCTTGCAGGTGACCCTGCCGATTGACGACGTACACGTTCAGTTCGAAAGAGTTCTTCCTTATTGGCTCAAGTTCCAAAAAATCTTGATCCAAAAACCTTTGAAGAAGCCTCCGGTCATCCAGCTTGGGATGAAGCTATGAATGAAGAATGTTGTTCCTTATTGGCGAATGATACTTGGGATCTTATTCCTCTTCCAAAACGAAGAAAACTTGTTAGATGCAGATGGGTTTATAAAAAAAAGTTTGGACCAGATGGAAAAGTGGATAGACATAAAGCTCGTCTTGTCACTAAAGGATTTTCACAAGTTGAAGGCATTGACTATAACAAACTCAGACAAAGTCACAAAATGAATTCTATCCGCTTTGTTCTTCCCTGTCGCCTCCTTTAAATGAGAAGTCCACCAATGGATGTTATCCGCTTCTTACATGGAGATTTGGATGAAGAAATCTACATGGAACGACCCCCTGGATTTATCCAAAATGAATCTAGCCTTGTTGTCACCTTAGGCAGTCTCTCTATGGTCTCAAAGAAGCTCCTTGTGCTTGGTATGCCAAAATGGATAGATTTCTCTTAGATAATGGATTTTATAGGTGTCATTCTGACAACATTATCTACACCAAGAAAGTTGGTAAGTCCTTCATCATCCTTGTTCTTTATGTTGATGATCTTATCCTTACTGGTAGTGATCCCAACCATATAAGCCATGTGAATTCTAGCCTCAAAGATAAGTTTGAAATGAAAAACATAGGACACTTGCATTATTTCCTTGGTCTTCAAGTCTTGCAATCCAAGGAAGGCATTACCCTCTCTTAGTCCAAATATGCCTGTGATCTTCTACACCACTTTCACATGGAAGATTGTAAGCCAGCCCCTTCTCTCTTTCAGTCTGGAGTCAAGCTTTTAGTCACTTGTACTACCCCTGAAGTTGATGCTACCTTATATCGTCAACTTGTTGGTAAACTTCTGTATCTAACCCATACTCGTCCCGAGCTTTCCTTTGCCGTTGGTCTTGTCGCTCGGTTTATGCACCAACCTCATGAAAGTCACTGGAAAGCAACTAAAAGAATACTTCGATATATTCGAGGTACAGTTCAGTTCGGGATTCATTACAGTGCAGGAGCATCTCCATTGTTGATTGGTTTCACTGACCATTGGGTTTGATGATCAAAAGTCGATCAAGCAGCCTATGTATTAATCTGGTTCGGGACCTATTACTTGGTCTTGTAAGAAACAAAGCATTCCCTTTCTTCAGCCAGGCGTATATCGTGGTGCAACTTGAAGCCAACAAGGAAGCCATGAAGCCATCGCATTCTCGTCTCGAATTTGGTCTTCATCAACAACATCCAACTACACTTTGGTGTGATAATCAGAGTGCCATTTAGCTATGTAAAGATCCAGTTCAACATCAGCGTATCAAACACATTGAACTCCACATACATTTCATCAGAAAGCTCATTCATGATCGTGTTCTTGAAGTGTAGTACTTTCCAACCAATGATCAAGTAGCTGATATATTTACGAAGGCTCTCACATAAGCAAAGTTTACCAAACTTCGATCCATGCTTGGAGTTCAGGAAAGTTGTCATTAAGAGGGGATAGGGTCTAATGCCTCCTTCCTTCCCCTATTGTGTCATTTTTAAATCCTTCAATCCTATCCCAATTTGTTCTTAAGGGAGGATGTTAGGATATTTCGACACATAGGAAATAGGCTCCTTTTGTGTCACCTTTGTAAATCCTTCAATCCTATCCCAAGTTGTTCTTAAGGGGGATGTTAGGATATTCCGACACATAGGAAATGGTTAAGAATAGCTTAGTCTAGTGTAGAGTTATGTAAAGTGTGTTTCTTTACCATGTACATTTGTAAATTATAATCAGAAGGTCACGATTTGTAGTGATCTGACAGTTATCTCTCACCTCGGTATTAACGACACTTGATCTGTGGCTTAACACCCGATTGGTCCATGATCTCTATTTAAAGAGCATGGAGAGTAAATTTACCTACGACTTCGCTATAGAGAAACATATGTAACTTTTCTTTTATATTAATAAATTGGGTTCGAAGTGTAATGACTGCCTGTGTCATGGATCAAGTTTCTCCCTTTGAGGGTTTTAACCACATGATGATACTCCTGTGTACTGATTTGTGATCTCGTTTGTGAGCGGTGACTCAGTTCCCGATCTACAAAACTTACCCCGTAAATTCCTACACCAAAGAGGATGAGTAAACTCTCCTCTTTGTCTGGCCATGTTTAAGCTCTTTAAATAGCAAAATATGATCCAATGAAGAACAATGAAAAGTAAAATATTTTTAAATGATTGCATGCATACAAACTATGTCCAAACGGATCCCTGCAAGACACTTTCGTAAGATAAACTATGAAAATCCAAATAACAAATGAGAGTTCCTTTGAAGGTGCTTCAAGAGTGGGTTGGTCTCCCAAAGACTTCCCCTCACGCTTGATCCAAAAAGAATTCTTCTACAATACTCAAGTCACACATTAGTCCATGTAGATTTAGATAAACAAACAATGAATTGAAACTTCTAAAAATTTATTTGAAAATAAACTAGAATTTTCAACCTCTAGAACCTACTTTCAAATCAAATGCTAATACAAGATAGTTGTGCACTAGCAAATTCAAAAGAATACATGGAAAATGAAATAACTCAAAGCATAAAAAAGATTATACCAATAGCTCTCAATGCACCATACTCCAAAGGAAGAACACCCATAAATGGACACCCAAAGTCTTTTTATTGATATTTTTGAAAAGTGTACAAAGTAGCAGCACTTCCGCAAACACAATAGCTCGTATCCAACATACCATATGAGAGCCCATGGCTCCATTATATAGAAAGTTGGGAGAAAATCCCAATGAAAAACCAAATGCCAAGTGGTGAGAGGGATGAGATCACAAGGAAAATTCGAATTTGATATGTGAAGCTCCATTGTCAAGTGTAAAAATCGGATTCTGACAAGCGGACATCATTTTCTTCTTCCCTTATGTGCCAAATTCGAGTTTTATGATGGAAAGACAAGTGTATATGGGTGGTAACCCATATGGAGACAATTTCCCACAAAAATCTCCACCAAATATTCTCCCAAATCCTCCCAAATTCTCTCAAATGTGCATTAATTTCACAAATTCGAATTTCCAAGTAAGCAACTCTTATTTAATACCAGAAATTCAATTTTATTTGAGCACATGTCCTTTCCTTGAATTTAGGAGTCCACATCACCTTGTGACTTCACTTTAACTCCATAATTTTCCACCTCATTTCCACCTCATTTAGCATGTGTGGATATTTATTTTTCTCTATTTATTTACTTTTTGGCTTAATTAATTGCCAAATTTTCCATTAAACTTAGGAAAAGTGAGTTTTGAGGGTTCAAAACACATTTTTAACCCCTCAAAATGTGTCATAGTAGAAAGTTGAGGGTGAGAAGTGTAATTTTTATTACTCATACTCCATACAACTTCTCTAGACAACACTTATTGCAATTCAATTACAATTTTTATTGCAATTTTCGATTTGCTGGAAATCTAAAAAATTAAAAATCACTACCTAGACCTAACCAAATTCCACGAAATTTTTTGTGTGATCCAATATGGTAATATACATTGGTTCTAGACACTAGGACTCACCCAAGGCCTCACCATCAAGCCTTACTCCGGCTTTGGGGTAAAATTGGAGGAAAAAACTCAATTAATTATTAAGTCTTGATAGAGAGATGATAATTAATCGAGTGAAAAAAACCTCCCAGAGTAATACTCACTTGTTGCCAAGGTCCCAAGTTACCTAGGTTTGTCACAGACTCAATACTGACTCAAATTCATCATTACTAGCATCACTTATTACAATTCCCCGTAGGGCATGGAATCTGAGTACAAGAGAAAATGATAAGAAGTAGAAGTAGAGTTTAAAAACTATGTTGAACTAATGATATCTGATGATATCGAATGGTACAAGTATCTTTTGGTTCATCCTTGGGCATGGAGTCTTCATATAATCATCAAAGCACATGGTCACGTGCCGATGCATTATTTTCTCAAGCCAGTTTGCAGCGTAAGGGTGAAATCTTTCTTTGGTCAAGTGAGATATACAAAAATCTTGAAGAGATTTAAGATGCAAGATCAGACCCATGGCTACCGTAATGATCACCAACTGAAGAAGATTGATACGTCCGAAGATGATGAGGCTTATCCACTTTTGTATAGATAGCTCATAGGTCCCCGATGTATCCGGTCAACACTAGGTCAACACTAGGTCGGAGATCTGTTATGCTGTCAACACCCTCAGTCAGTTCATGGTGGAACCAAGGAGGGCACATTGGGTAGCAACCAAGCATGTTCTCAGATACCTGCAGGGAACAATCGAGCTTGGATTGAGATACACTAGGCAATGACATCAGATTGAGTGGGTTCACCGACACAGATTGGGCTGGAAGCTCAGTAGATTGGAAAAGTACTAGTGGGTACTATTTCAATGTCGGATCAGGAATGACTTCTTGGTGCAGCAGGAAACAAAAATCTTTAGCTCTGAGCTTAGTTGAGGCGAAATATATGGTAGCAAGCACTGCTTTGTGTGAAGTCATATGGCTTAGGAAGCTGCGTGTGAATCTACTCAAAGAAAAGATGGAAGCGACCAAAATTCTATGAGCACCGTAGTTGCATCAAGCTCTCTAAGAATCCCGTGTTTCATGATCTATCAAGCACATTGGACATCAGTGTCATTTCTTTAGACATTGTGTCCAGCGGGGAGCCGTACGTGCTTGCAATACACTATGAAAATTTACAAACAACAGTAAAAATGAGCAGATTTATTTCTCCTACTTATTATTTCAATAAGTTATTATTCAAAAATCTTCCCGCAAATATCGAAATAAATACTACTGCAACATTCCCAATTATATACGCAGAGAAGTAAATAGTATAGAACATAAGCACAAGAATCAATCACATGTACATAATTATTTTTGGACAATTGTCCCCGAAAAACCCAATGTGGGAAAACCAGTGCAACAGATGAGGGTTTTATTAATTCTTCAGCAAATGATATCTTTACAGGGAAAATATTCGTCAGATAAATTCTGAACCACTGAGATCCAATTTATGGCTTACTCTGGGACAATTCTCTCACTCTAAAACCCCTCGTATGCTCTCAAGGCTACTTTGCGTGATTTTCGTTTCGCTCCCCATGGCTGGACTGCATGAATCTGCGTGGAGACTGCGTGGGGTCTCTACGCTATAGCCTCAAGCTACCTTCAGTGACCCACTGCTGCTCTCTTACCCTGATCTCAATCACCCCTGACCTCGTCCTGCTTCTGCAACTTCTCACCCTGCAACTCTCCCACTGAAATCGAATTCTACATTAGAATGAATCTCCTTCGGGTCCTGAGTGTGTGCCCGACTTGTCCTCCAAGTGACCCTCAAGCATTCTTTTATAATCTTCCTATTGGAGAACCAATGACCTAGATTAAAAGATTAATCAATGGCTAAGATTAAAACTTGACTTGATCCATGTTTTCTAGAAGATTCACACTTTGACTTATTAATACCCTTTAATTTTTTCATTTCCCTAAGTTGACTTAGGGTCTTCATTAAAATAATTAATTATTTTAATAAGTCTTGAACCGAGTGGAATTTCCACAAACTGTTTCTGGGTTCTTTGGAATGCTGCTGTCCAAGCCTCCTTGCAAAGTTTGAGACTTGGAACACTTCCAAATGTTACAAAAATCAACACCCCCTCTTAGCGAGGAAGGTGTTCCAACAATATGCCTGCGGCATGCTGCTCTGATTCTGAAGCATCCTCTGCGCTGCTTATCTCAAGATTCTGCTCCCCTCATCTGCTGCCCCCTGTACTGCTGCCTTTGACACTGCCACTGTCACTTGCTGCCTCTAAACCACAACTCCCTCTGAATACTGAATCCTCCATTCCTGCTACTGGAAGGGATTCTTCATCATCCCCATCTTCTCTCTGAAGTAGATAAACTTTGTCTTTCTCGGAGCCTTTGTGAGGATGTCTACCACCTATTCTCCTGTTGGAGTGTACTGCAACTGAACTGCTCCACGTTGTACACATTCCCTGATGAAGTGACACCGGATGTTAATATGTTTCGACCTATCATGAAACAGAGGATTCTCAGAGAGCTTTATGCAACTCTGATTATCACATAAAATGTTGGTCGCTTCCATGTTCCCCTTGAGTAGATTTACTAGTAGTTTCCTAAGCCATATGGCTTCGCACGAAGCTGTGCTAGCTGCCATATACTCTGCTTCTGCTGAACTCAGTGCCACGAACTTCTTTTTCCTACTGCACCAGGAAGTCATTCCTGATCCCAGACCGAAACAGTGCGCACTGGTACTCTTCCGATCAACTGAACTTCCAGCCCAATCTGCATCAGTGAAACCACTCAACCTGACATCATTGTCACAGGTGTACTTCAATCCAAGCTCGACTGCCCCTCGAAGGTACCTGAGAACATGCTTGGCTGCTGCCCAATGTGCCCTCTTCGGTTCCACCATGAACTGACTTAGGGTATTAACAACATAACAAATGTATGGCCTTCTATTTACCAGATACTTCAATGACCCTATGAGTTGTCTGTACAATGTAGGATCAACTTCATCATCTTCGGACGTGTCGATTTTCCTCCAGTTGGTAATCATTGGAGTGGTCATGGGCCTACAATCCTCCATCTGAAATCTCTTCAAAATTTCTGTAGTGTATCTTCCTTGACCAAGGAAGATCTCCCCATTCTGCTACCAAACTTCCAACCCCAGAAAATAGTGCTTTCTTCCTAGATCCTTCATGTCAAATTCTTTAGCCAAATTCTTTTTGCAATCTGTGATGAGCCTTGATGATCCTGTTAAGAACAGATCATCCACATACAATACCAGTATCAAGGGCTCGCTCCCTACTCTTAGATAGTAGAGATTGGGATCTGCATCACTCTTGACGAATCCCATCTTCTGCAGGTACCAGAAGACTCTAGGAGCTTGCTTCAGTCCATATAATGCTTTCTTCAATCTGCACACATGAGTTTTTTGATCATGTGTCTGAAAGCCCTCTGGTTTTTCTATATACACCTCTTCCTCTATCGCACCATTCAAGAATGCCGTCTTGACGTCCATCTGGTGAATTTCCCATCCCATCTGCGCAACAAAGGATATCACGGACCCGATAGATGTGTATCTGGCTACAGGGGCGAAGGTTTCTTCATAGTCTATTCCTTTTTTCGGAGCATACCCCTTAGCCAAAAACTTGGCTTTAAAATTCTCGATGCTGTCGTCTGCAACATACTTGATCTTGTAGATCCACCTGTTTCCTACAACTGATCTCTCTTGCGGTCTGGGTACTATTTCCTAGACATCATTTGTCATGATGGAACTGTACTCTTCCACCGTTGCATCAACCCACCCCTGGTGCTGAGGTGCTTCCCAAAAACTAGAAGGTTCTCCGACTTGAGCAACTAAGGCTTGATACCTCTCAGGCTGCTTACACTGTCTCTTCTCATTTTGGGGGATTCCGACAAAATCCTTTGCATCCTTCAGAACCTGTCGAAGTTCCCTGCTCGTTCTTCCACTGGTGGTGGGTGGATTTACCGGCTCTCCTTGCAAATCCTCGAGAGACCCATCCTTTGGATCACTATGCTTTGGAGAGGCAACTGAATTTTCTTCTGCTAGTTGTTGGGGCTGGACCAGAGGCTCTTCTTCTGACTGCGTAGCAGCAGGCAGCTCTCGTGATCTTCTGAAGTCTTTCTCCTCCATGAACTTCACATCTCTTCGCACCACTACTTTCCTGCTCTCAGGAATTTAGATGCAATAAGCCTTTGCATTCTCGCTGTATCCTACTAAATACCCCTTTTCAGTAGTCATCTCCAGCTTCTTCCCCTTCTCACTGGGTACATGACAGTAAGCTGTACTGCCGAAAATCCTAAAGTGACTCACTTTGGGCTTGCTGCCAGCGAAGACACTTTCTGGCGTGATCTTTCCCAGTGCAGTGTGAAGAGTTATGTTCTGAATGTAGACAACTGTATTACACGCTTCAGCCCATAGAAATTTGGGCATGTCTTGGTCGTACAACTAGCTTTGGTTGCTTCAACAATAGTCCGGTTTTTCCTTTCTGCCACTCCATTCTGCTCCGGATTGTATGGAGCTGTCCATTCTCTTTTGACGCCTTCCCTTGCGCAAAATCTGATGAATTCTTTATCTATGTATTCACCTCCATTATTTGATCGCAATACCTTGATCTGCTTCCTTGTTAGATTTCCCCCCAGAGCCTTAAACTCTTTAAATCGACTGAAGACTTCGTCCTTGGTCTTCAAGAAGTAGATCTAAGATTTCCTGGAATGGTCATCAATGAAGGTGATGAAATATTCGACACCGCTAAGAGCTCTAGTGGACATCGGACCGTAGATATCTGAGTGTATTAGATCCAACACACCCTTGGCCCTATTGTTGCTTCTCTGATATGCTGCCTTGGCATATTTCCCCAATACACACCCCTTGCAGGCATCATCCCGTTTGGTGCTTAGTTCTGGAGCACCTGTGACAGTCTTCTTTAGAGTTCTCAACGCTCCATGATGCAAGTGCCCCATTCTTCTGTGCCGTAGCTCATTCAGGTCCATTTCATCTGTGCGCTGCCAACTAGTGCCATTGGAGAATCAAGTTGGAGTTTGTACAACTTGTTGCTTCTTACCCCGATCTTTGCCTTCTTCTTCCAACTGGGGTGCTTGACGTAGACTCTATTGCCAATAAAGTAAACGTCATATCCTCGGTTTTGAAGTTGTGACACTGAGAGTAGATTTATCCCCAAACCCGGCACATGCAATACATTAGTGCTCCGGATTCTATTCCCTGCCTCAGTTTGAAAAACTACGGTACCTCTCCCAATGGGAGTGCACTTTGCTTTATTACCCATGGTTATTTTGAAATTCATCTGCTCTTCTTGGTAGTCCGAAAAACAGTCCCGTACTCCCGTCATGTGAGCAGAGGCTCCGTTGTCAATATACCAGACATCTGAAGACACAATGCTCGATACACAAGCAAAATCTTCCTCTAGTCTGGATGCCAATACGGATACATCTTGATCCATCTGTTCCATCGTGCTTCTTCCCCCTCCTGGAGAACTGTGTGAACCCTTCCGCGCTGTTGCTGCAACAGTAGATCTCCGTTCACTAATAGATGCCCCCTCTCTGTTATTCATCTCTGGCTCTGATACCATGTGAAAATTTACAAACAGTTGTAGTGATAGATTTATTTCTCCTACTTATTATTTCAATAAGTTATTATTCAGAAATCTTCTGGCAAATATCGAAATAAATACTACTGCAACATTCACAATAATATATGTAGAGAAGTAAACAGTAGAGATCATAAGCATAAGAATCAATCACATGTACACAGTTATTTTTGGACAATTGTCCTCGGAAAAACCTAATGTGGGAAAACCAGTGCGGCAGATGAGGGTTTTATTAATTCTTCAACAAATGATATATTTACAGGGAAAATATATGATAGATAAATTCCGAACCACCTGAGATTGAATTTCCGGCTTACTCGGACAATTCTATGACACCTAGAACAACCCATGTATGCCCCTGCGTCACTCCAGTCCCAGCGCTGTACTGCGTGAATCTGCATGGAGATTGCGTGGGGTCTTTGCGCGGTAGCCTCAAGCCGCCTCCAGTGACCCACTGCTGCCCTCCAACCCTGATCTCGATCACCCCTGACCTCCTCCTTCTACTTCTACAACTTCTCGCCTTGCAACTCTCCCACTGAGATCAAATTCTACATCAGAATGGATCTCCTTCGGATACTGAGTGTATGCTCTGCCTATTTTCCAAGTGACCCTCAAGCCTTCTTTTATAATCTTCTTGTTGGAGAACCAACTGTTGTGCATATCAGCACTTAGACCTAAATTTTTGGCCTAACGCTCCCCCATAATCTTTCAAACCTGTTATCATGGCCAAAAACTTCCATATATTGTCTATCGTTACCTTTGCTGCTCAAAAAATACATTAGACAGAGGTTTAAATTCGCAATTTAAATTTATGTCGGACCCAGCCTTTGGGGTCTCAGCCCCCTTTGTTTCGATTCCCATATGATCCGGGCGCGAAACCGTGTGCCAGCGAGATAGGAGCTAATCCTTCAAAGTTTCGGGGGCACTCGTGGCCGTCCGATCAGAAGCAAATCGATGGAGCGGAGTTTGGTTTACCGTGGTGGCCCCTGCACCCGCTTTCAGTATGAAAACCAGTGGTTTCATTCTGCACCACCTCCGCTGGGCCGGCGATATTCTCCAGGGAGGCAGCGATTCCATAGATCGCGTGACGCGTGTCCTGGTGTACGTTCCAAAACCGCTGCTATTTCGCGCATTATTGTTCAGACAATGGATGTGCAGCGGAATCAATCATCGCCGTCCAACCTTACGCGCTTAATCCAACGATGGTTATCCTCTGAAGTAGCACGCGGTTTAACCCAGGCTAATCATGCTCCTGGCCCACTACGCACTGTCTGTTGATGCCGTTTTAACCGTTGATCTCATTCAAGGATCATACGGCCCGTGATTGTTTACATACTCCCCGTTTGAATAAGTCTACCTCCACGTCGTCTCTCCCTCTTGGCGTTTCATACACCCATGTGTCATCATCTCGCGTGTCCATAGTATTTTTCCCTTGCCGTATATATATACATATTTCATTCATATTCGTTGTTCTCTGTTCATGCGTCGTGCTTTGCTGTTCTACGTGGAAAAGCCTCCGCTCCGTTTGTCCACCACTTCCCCACTATATTTTCGCCACCTTTTTGCATGCTTCCGCCAGTCTATAATGCCACGACACTTCACAGTCACCTCCTTCTTATTACCCCCGCTACGTCTCTATCCCCTTGCATTGTTCTCTTACTGTGTTTGCGGATTTTGCAGGGTTTCAACGATGAAAGGTTATTGTAATTTACAGTCTTGGTTGCAGGAGTATAGCACATCCGAAGGCTATTCTATCGAGGCTGCAATTATTAAGAGGGATCCCAAGAGCCACCATGATTTGACACTCATTGCAGAAGCAAGGTTTAAAAATCCCTCAAACATTCCAGAGTCTTTTCAAAATACAGATTTTGCAGATAGGGATATTAATGGAACAATGGCAGATATCAGGGAATGATCGAGAAATTTAGGCCTCGGCATTTAAAATTTTAAATGTGGATTCAGAAGATGAGAGGCAAAAGTACAGAATGTTTCATATTTTATTCCTATATTCTGCCTCCAGAAAAATCTCCTCCCTTAGCATTTACTCCATAGCACAGCAGCAGAGTACGTCCAGCATTACAGCGCCGTCAAAAGTATGGGCAGGCGTTTTTCCGCCATCTTGATCAAATTAAGCAATTTAATGTTTTCACCTAACCCCCATTCTCTAGAGTTTTCTACCTCTTCTATAAAACCGAAGAAGAAGGACATTGTAAGGGTTCCAGATTTCTATCAGCAAACTGTGCAGTGAAAGGCTTTTGTATACATCTTGTAAAGTTTCTGTATGAAGGCTCAGAGCCCGTGGGGTTTCAGTGAGGAGGAGTTATAACTGTAATGAGGATTCTGGTCTTTGGTATCCCACAGTATGTAATCTTTTCTTATGTGCTAATATAATATCTCATTTCATGCTATGTATCTTCTTGTATCATGTCCTAGAATGCGAGTGGCTCACTGGTCTTAAGTAAGGATTCATCCTAGTTGGTGCCCATACTTGGATTAGTCAAGCGCTTTAAATAGGCCTAGTCATGATATATTGTTCCATGTTCATTTCATCCATATTTTCTGCTATATTAGTTACTTGAGGAGGGTGCTTTTAAAACGCCATTGTCATGTATGGATTCTTAGTTGGATAAGCCCATATGTGGTTTTTTTGTGTATCTGGGTATCAGCCTCATGCTAACTAGTATCTTCTTCATGTTTCTTCATTGCATCCACTTTCTGATATTTGATTTCTGTGGCATATTATTTGAACTGGCCCTCTTTGCAGTAAGTTGTCTCTTAACTGTCTGATGCTTTTGTATTGGAGTTTTTCATGTTGTTCCTACATTATTCTTATCTTTGTATCAGCTTCTGAGAGAGTTTGGTTCCATTTAAACTAATTTCCTTGTTTAACAAGAGATAGCAGGAGAGCATTTGGATTGACACCCAAGCTATATTTCATGCTCCCTTGCTATGATAAGATGTCCTAGGCACTGGTCTATGGCAACTCTAGGCTGTCTCTAGGAGTGACAGAGTTGTCGACAACACCAACGATCTAGATTAAAAGATTTATCAATGGCTAAGATTAAAACTTGACTTGATCCATGTTTTCTAGAAGATTCACACTCTGACTTATTAATACCCTTTAATATTTTCATTTCCCTTAGTTTAGACTTAGGGTCTTCATTAAAATAATTAATTATTTTATTAAGTCTTGAACCGAGTGGAATTTCCACAAACTAGTTCTGGGTTCTTTGGAATGCTGTTGTCCAAGCCTCCCTGCAAAGTTTGAGACTTGGAACACTTCCGAATGCTACAAAAATCAACACACTCCGACAGGAGAACAGGTGGCAGACATCCTGACCAAAGCTCTGGGAAAGACAAAGTTTGTCTACTTCAGAGAGAAGATGGGGATGATCAAGAATCCATTTCAGTAGCAGAAGTGGACCGATGCTGAATTGAGAGGGAGCTGAGGCAATGACAGTGGCAGTGTCATGGGCAACAGTAAAGAAGGCAGCAACACAGCAGATGAGGGACAACAGTAGCCAGACATCAGCATCGCAGAGGATGCTTCAAAGTCAGAGCAATATGTAGCAGGCAAATTGGTAGAACACTTTCATTGCTAAGAGGGAGTGTTGTTTTTTGTAGCATCAGAAAGTTATCTAAGTATCAAAACTTGTGAGGAGGCTTGGGCATCAACATTCTAAAGAACCCATAAATCTTTTGTGGAAATTCCACTTAGTTTATGTTTTATTGAAATAATTAATTATTTTAATGAGGACCCTAAGTCTAAACTTAGGGAAATTAAATAATTAATGGGTATTAATAAAACAGAGTGTGAATCTTCTAGAGAACGAAGATCAAGTCTAGATTTAATCTTAGCCATTGATTAGACTTCTAATCTGGGCCGTTGATTTATTAATGAGAAGATTATAAAGGAAGACTCGAGGGCCATTTGGAAGACAAGCCGGGCATACACTCAGTAACCTGAGGGAAGTCGAACATGAAGGAATAGAATTCGATTTCAGAGGGAGAGTTGCAGGGCAGAGGAAGTAAAGGGCATTAGCAGTGTCAGGGCTCGAGGGAAGAAGGAAGCAGAAGGGCAGAGAGGCAGCACAGAGGTGCAACGCAGAGGGCTCACGTAGTAGTGAAACAGTCTCACGCAGGCTCTGCGTAGAGAGACATGCAAGGGTGACGCAGTGAGGGCCAGTGAGCCCCTTAGGTGTCGGAAATTCTCCAGAGATATGGAGAGAATATATCTCAGGTGTTTTCTCAAGAAGTTTCTCAATTTATCTGCTAGTGTTTCCTTGTAAAGAATTTGTTGTTGAAGATTAATATATAAACCCTCATTTGTCGCACCAGTTTTCCCACATTGGGTTTTTCTGGGGACAATTGTCCAAAAATAATTGTGTCATTGTGATTGATTCTTATGCTTGCATTTTTTTTTTCTTTTCTCTATATGTACTTGGTGATAACTGCAGTAGTGTTTATTTCGAAAGGTACTGGAAGGGTTTTGTAAATAACTTTTGTGAAAATAAGTAGGAGAAATAAATCTATAACTGCAGTTGAAGTTTAGAATTGAAATTTTCACAGTAGTTCCTCATTTTCACTGTCAAGGCGGGAACATAGCGGGTGCATTGCATGTTCTGGTCCCTCAGCACGAGAATTGAAAACTCCTTGAACTCCTTCATCGTGATGCCTCTCGTCTGAACGATATGGGCATCAATAAAGTTGTGCATGGCCCCACTGTCCACTAGTACTAAAACATGCTGCCCCTGAACCATCCCCCGTATCCTCAAGGTCAAAAACTTCGGTAGCCCATGCAGTTATCCGAGGACCCCTCCAGAAGGTGCAAAATAAGCCCCCCCTAGTGGTGGTGGTGGCCCTCTCTGTTGAGGTGTTGTGTTGTCGTCTCCCCCCATCTCGAAGTATGTCTCCTCCTCTGCATCGTTGTCAGAGAAGACCTTTATGTAATGGGCCTTGTCTGCTGCACACCTATGGCCTGGTGCCCACGAATCCTGAGAAGTGAAACATAGCTTCCTCCTCTGGAGGTCTCTCCGTCTGTCCTCATCCATCTGCCCATGTTCCTGATTAGCTCTCGGTGGTGGGACACTCGTATCTCTCCACCTTTGCTGGAAACCTAGTTTGGGTGGCAGAGGTGCCCTAGCTCTGGGTAGGGCATCCTACAGGTCACAAGCTCTCCCCACTGCATCCTGCAATGTAGTGGACTTGTTGGACCTCACAAGCCCTCGTAATGGCTTTGTGAGTCCCTCTATGAACATGTAAATCCTCCTGGACACTCACAGGTCTAGCACCATCACATACAATTTCAAAAACTTTGAGATGTATACCTTCGCACTCCCGGTCTTCTTGAGCCTAGTTTGGTCCCCAAAATACTCCTCAGGGTCTTTCCTCTTGAACTGCTGTAACACCCTCTTGGTGAACTCATCATAAGTTGTGGCCCCTTCGTGCCCTAGTGTGGTTAGCCAATGACACCATCAATCATGAGCTTCCCATTCCAAATGCAGTGTGGCAATCATGATTAGCTCTCCCTAAGTCATCTGGTTCAACTGAAAATAGACATCTAGCTTTTCAACCCATGCCTTGGCTGAGCTCTTTGAAGAGCCATCGAAAGTAGGGAGAAACAACCTCCCCATTGTGCGCTGCAAATCCATTCCCTGCGTGTACCCTCCACTGCTCTGTCCCCTGGGCTTATTGTAACCCTTCAGCTTGTTGAGAAATTAGGGCTTTTAATTCGATTTCTCTTCTTGATAATTACTTGTGAACTTGTTATGCTTCTTTTACTTAGATCTTATCTTCATTAGCTTATTATGTCTTTCATTAAGTCAATTATCAAAACACAAGAGACACAAATATTTAGGCTTTCAAGCCACGGCCAAAACCTCTCCCTCTTGGAGAGGAAAACTCGATAATACTTCTTCTTATTGATCTTCAATTGACAAGTTCCATTACCATGACCTAGACCCTTGACTTTAGTATGCCTCCAAGACCTTGTCACTGCTCCACTAGGCTTCTTATGTTGGTTTTCTTTTCTGCACTGCTTTGCACCAGGACTAGGAAAGCTCGATTCTTAGTGATCTCGCTTTTTGCTGTCCTGGGCCTCCTATAGATCCCTTCTCGACCCTTCTTCGTACACACTTGATGTCTAATGTCAAGGTCTATTTCTTATTGGTAGAACCCTTCCTTCTCGTTGTCTTATTAGCGCTATATATATTACTGAATCTGTGAGATCAATGACGGAGGCTAGCACTGCCTCTCCACCGCATTGATCTCAGTCCTTTTGCACTCCTTATAGACTTCCTTGATGAGCTCCTTCAACACTATATAAAGACCACTTTCTGCGCTATATAGAAGACCCATTTCTTTGCTGTGGTAGCCCTTGGCCTACCTGAGATATGTGAGGTGTGTTTTACCCAAAACAGAGGCAACACAAAGGCCTTTCTTCATTCGCTGAACTCCATTTCCTCTTTGCTGGACAACCTCCTCCTTTCGCACCAAAACGCAAACTATGATTCACACATCTATCTCAAAACATGACCGAACTTGGTGACCAAATGAGGCCGCAGTCTTGTCTATTTATAGGGTCTGTCTCCAATCGTTTAGGCCGACATGATCTCTTTTTATTAGGCTGACTTGTCAAGAGGTACAATCATCACATTTGAGCCGACTTCCTTGGAGTGATTAGACAAGGTCTTGAGTAATACTTTTTCCATCAATAATTGTCTTTACAAGTGTAACAACACTTCATATACATGACTCTAAATTATACATTTATGACAAGATGACAAACCCCTAAAGATATCAAGAAGAAGTCTTTGAACTATAATAAAAACTCCTTGCTCATGAAACCCATGATGCAAGTATTACATTATACATTTTATTATCTTTGCCTTCTTCATTACATAAATTCATAATTACAAGTCGTTATGAAAACCGAACCTAGTTACACTTTCCAACACTCCCTCTTAACTAGTGCAGTATTCATAATGGCACATGGTCACTTTCAATTTGTAGAATCTCATAAAAAGAATCCAATTGGTAATCCCATCTGTATAGCATCATATCAACCAACATTGTCATAGTGCAAGGCCTTTACTAACAGTGCCATCTCTCTACGAGATCTTTGAGCTACAATGCTGGCAAGATCAATGATGAGTAGACACCCTCATCATTGTCTCTCTTGGATCATATCCCACTCGGGTTCATTCAGGATATGTCCACCAGGACTATTCTTACTGTTGGATTCTCAACCCTCAAAGGATATCTGTCCTTCCATGACTACGGTTTCCTTGAATGCCGTAATACATCCCCAAAAGAGTATCAGATGCCAGATGATTACTCAATCCTTCATTCTGTCTTCCAGGTGAAGACCAAAATGATGTGCTTATCTCTCCCTCTCAACTAGGGAGGACATATTCCACAAAGGAAAGTACCTAAGCTCCCTCTTGGCTTAGGAATAACCAAGTTTCTTCCAAGTAAGAAACTCATTATCAAGCTCCCTCTTAATCAGGGACCTGCAGTAGGAATGATAAAAACACCCAGTTGCTCATTAAGAGCTCCTTTCTTCGATGTCATGAATTTCTTCGATGTTGAGGAGTCTTCATCATTGGCATCTCTTCATTAGGGCACCAATCATCCATCACTTCCATCCAAGTCATGTCTTCATTATGTCAGAAAGTGATCCATTAATCTTCTCATCTGGTCTAGCTTCATGTCATGATGCTTTCCTTCGGACCATAGTTCTTTCAAGGGTCTTTCATCCTGCCATATTGTGAAAATTTCAATCTAGAAATATATTGTTGCAGTGATAGATTTATTTCCCCTACTTATTAATCCGATAAGGTATTTACATAATTCTATCAGTAAATTTCGATAGAAATACTACTGCAACATTCACTAATGTATATGTAGAGAAAGGAACAGTAAGAAACATAAGCATAAGAAAAAATCACATGTACACACTTATTTTTGGATAATTGTCCCCGAAAAAACCCAATGTGGGAAAACCGGTGCAGCAGTTGAGGGTTTTTATATTATTCTTCCGCAAATGAATTCTTTACAAGGAGTACATTGGCAGATTCATTTAGAAAACACCTAGAGACAAAATTCCCAGATCCCTCCGAAGATTTTCTGACACCCGAAAGACCCTCTGTCTCCTTTTGCGTCTCTCTGTGTGCTTCTTTGCGCAGTCCCTGCGCTAGATTACGTCACTCTGCGTGGGAACACTGCGCTGCCTTCTGTGGCCCTTTGCGTCCCTCTCTCCTCGTTCTGAGTCACTGCTAACTCCCCTTTCTCCTTCTGCCTTTGCAATGTTTCCCTGCAGCTCTCCCTCTAAAATCGAATTCTATTCCTTTAGAATCGATCTCCTTCGGGTTACTGAGTGTGTGCCCAACTTGCTTTCCAAATGACCCTCAAGCCTTCTTTTATAATCTTCTCATTGATGAATCAACGGGAGGACAATGCTCTAACAACATGCCTGTTGCATACTGCTCTGACCCTGAAGCATCCTCTGCACTGCTAATGTCTGACAAGTTGTCCACCAACCACTACATTGTTGCTGCAACTGTACTGCTGCCCATGACATTGCCACTTTCACTGCAGCATCCGTACTATAGCTCCGTCTCAAATGCTGCTAGTACTGCCATTGCTAACACTGCATCTGCACTGCAACTCAGTTGCTAAGAGAAGCAACTGAAATCACCCAAAAACTGAACAAGCGTTTAGTGGATGCACCTTGGTGTTGAAGATGTGACTGCTGCTAGTCCCACGTTGCCCTCTGAAGCCACTGCGTTGTTGAAGCTATTGCACTGTGCCTCTACGCACTGCTTCCTCTTTGCTCTGCGTTGCTCAGATTCTGGAGTTGCTAACCATTGCATCTGTCGCTCCATCACTCCTTGGCTCCCACTAAAAACTCCTCCATCCCCCTACCACTGATCATGGGCACCCGTAGAAAGGTTGTGATCTAAGAGGTGGGCTCCTCAAGGATCCAGCCCAATTAAAGTTCAAGATGAACTTACATTTCTATGTCACCCCATATCTCTCCTAGAGATGCATGGGCACTCATGGCAAACTCATCCTCCTCGATTTTCGTGACTGCAAATTTTGGATCATGCTTCTCATCGTTGTCCTTTTCTTTCAAAGGACATTGTGATGCAAAGTGGCCCATCTTGCCACATTTGAAGGAATTCACCTTCGAAACATCTCTCTTTTGTTTCTGTTTCCCTTGTTGTCCCTTCGATTCGAGAGCCACATTCCCCTCCTCGTCCGGATTCTTCGATCCGTTCCCGCTGCTACCGTCAAGTTTGCACTGGACCAGATCTCTTCTTAGATTCTCCTCCTAAAGTGCTGCCCACATCTCCTCCCAACTAGGAAGCATTGCCCTGCCCAAGATACTTTGGACAAAAACTTGCCACTCCTCAGTGACTACATTAAGGGTCAACCTCCCCATAGTTGCAGCAGTTGGGGTGGATCCCACGGCTACCCGCTGATCATGGATTCCCTGAAGTCTCGTTAAGAATGGATTAATGCGCTCCCCCTTCTTCATCTGGATCATCTAGAGCTTTTGTTCCAAGTACATCTTCCGCTGTTCGGAAGTTCCTTCGTATAGCCGAGACAAGTCCTCCCATATCTCCTTGGATGTGTTCTTGGCAGTTATATGCGAGACTATATGATCCTTGACACCATCAAGCATACGTCTCTTGGCCTTTTCCATATCGGACTTGGAATTTTTGTTCTGATCTAGATCTGTCGGTAGTAGGTACAACAACCACGTTGTCCACAAACACTTTGAGATCATATTCGTCCAAAAGGAATTTGATTCTTTCCTTCCAGATCGCGTAGTTGGAGGAACCCTCCAACCGGTCTTGATCTCTAAGTCCGTGAGATGCCATCTCAGCCAAAAACTGTCAAACTGCTCCCTCTTTCTCGTCACTGCATAGCTTCTAGGTTGGATTACGCACTCCCTGATGGAGTTGGTAAGTCTGCTGCTCTTCTACTGCCCAACAAATGAGAAATGTTGAATTCCTTGGCAAGGAACTCACTGAGAAAGAATTCCCCACTATGTGCTCTTGTGCTTATTCTGACGCTTCTCTGCCTAGCAATTGCTTGAAGAAAAACTGCGTCAAACTGCATCCCTATGGCTCCACGTGAAGGCTCTGCGCTGCTCCCTCTGCCTCGGCAAGATCTCGATTCGGAAGTCTTACCTCTCTGTCGACTCACTCAGAGAGAGACCACCTCGAAAATTCAGCCCTTCTGGCTAAAACTGCGCAATCCCTCTGGGGATTCGATCTGCTGCTGCTGCAATAATTCGACGTTCACTTTAGTGCGAGATCTGCTCTTCCTGTTTCACATAAAACGTTCTGATACCATGGGAAAATTCCTAGATCTGACAATCTCAGGAATCCTACTGCAACTAGTTGAATCTACTTCATCTACTTGTAAATGACATTACATAGTTATTTTCAGATTACTTCTGGAAATATTGAAGTAAATTACTGAAGCAACCTACAATTAATTAAATATGATTCTGAAACAAGGAAACCAAGCAAAGAAAAAATACACACATAGGGCACTTTTATTTTGGACAAAAGTCCTCGAAAAAACCTAATGCGGGAAAACCATAGCAACAAATCTGAGGGTTTGTATTATTAAGTAGTAGAAATTTCTGAATACATCGCTCAATACCTCAAGGGTTATTTAGTTACAGAGAGAGAAATACTGACAGAAAGAATGTGAGTTTTACCTCACTCAATCACTAGAAAATCCGACTGATCCGGACAATGGAAGAGATGCCCTTGGAAGTCCCTGTGTTGTCTCTGTGCAGTGATTGCATAGGCACTGCATCACCTCCTCTTGGCACTATGTCACCCCAGCTATGGATTGATCTGACTCTCGGAATCCCAGATCTCAGCCTCCCGGTCTCACACCTCGGCTTCCGGCTTCTGGAACTGATCTGACAACAAAATCACAGAGACCCTCTCAGCCACTGCGAAGCCTCTGCGTAGCCCTGCGTGGCTCTACGCTAGCTCTGCATTAGCTTGTTTGGCTCTACGCTGGCTATGTTGGATGTCTCTCTGCCTTTCTTTGCTAATGATTCTTCGGCTGAGAAAATCACTCTCTGCCCCTCTCTTAGATCTGATCTTCGTCCGAGCACTACTCTTTCAGAAGAATTTGATCTCTAGATTCACTCAGTGTGTCTTTCCAAATGACCCTCAAGCCTTCCTTTATAGTCTTTTCGATGAGACATCAACGACTGAGATTAGATCTCTAATCAACGACTAAGATTATAACTTGACCTGATCTTCACTTTTTTCAAGATCATTCTCACTCTATTTTATTAATACCCTTTAATTATTTAATTTCCCTAAGTTTAGAGTTAGGATCCCCATTAAAATATTTAATTTTTACAATAAAACATATTCCGAGTGGAATTTTCACAAACGGTTTCTTGGTTATTTGGAATACCAGTCCCTGAGCCTCTCCACAAATTTTGAGACTTAGAGCACTTCAGATGCTACCAAAACTCAACATAGATCACCTTGAATCCTTAATGCTCAAGGATAGCTTGATGAAAACTTCATTAGAATGATAATTTGATGAAGTCTTCAATGGTGTTGAACAATGTCTTCAGCAAAATGGTGGCTTGATGATGTCTCCAACAATGTTGATTAGGCTTCAACACAAAATATCTTTAGAATATTTGATGGTAAAGATTACCTTTTTGATGTGTAAGTCCTTTGAATAAGGTTGTTGATCTTCTTGAGATGGCTTGAGGGTTTCTCCAATTTTTGCAAATGGCTCTTTGAATGAAGGTCTTCTTCCTTGGATGTAGGGTTTTGGCCTTTTAATGTAAAAGCTTTCCTTGAAAACTGATCTTTGACCTCCTTCCCAAAACTCGATCATTGTGTCTTCTTGCTAAACTTCCCTTTCTTGTCTTCAGCGCCTTATCTCTGATACCATGTTGAGAAATTAGGGCTTTTAATTCAATTTCTCTTCTTGATAATTACTTGTGAATTTGTTATGCTTCTTTTATTTAGATTTTATCTTTGTTAGCTTATTATGTCTTTCATCAAGTCAATTATCAAAACACAAGATACACAAATATTTAGGCTTTCAAGCCAGGGCCAAAACCTCTCCCTCTTGGAGAGGAAAACCAGATAATACTTCTTCTTATAGACCTTCATTTTACAAATACCATTACCATGACCTAGACCCTTGACTTCAGTATGCCTCCAATACCTTGTCACTGCTCCACTAGGCTTCTTATGCTGATCTTCTTTTCTGCACTGCTTTGCACCAAGACTACGAAAGCTCGGTTCCTAGTGATTTTCCTTTTGCTGTCCTCGACCTCCTAGAGATTCCTTCTCGACCCTTCTTCATACACACTTGATGTCTAATGTCAAGGTCTATTTCTTAATGTAGGACCCTTCCTTCTTGCTATCTTCTTAACGGTATATATATATATATCTAAATCTGTGAGATCAATGACGGAGGCTAGCATTGCCTCTCCCGCTCATTGATCTCAGTCCTTTTGCACTCCTTACAACCTTCCTTCATGAGCTGCTTCAGCACTGTATAGACACCACTTTTTGCACTGTATAGAAGACCCTTTTCTTTGCTGTGGTAGGCCTCGACCTACCTGAGATATGCGAGGTGTGTGTACTATTCTAAGTAGAAATAAACAACGATATAAAACAACATAAACATGAAACTACAGCAAATAGAGAGACATCATACATGGACTGTAAAATATGGAGAACGCTGAGCCATTTTATTATATAACTGAAAGTGAAATGAGTACAAAGGTGATCAGAATGATAGCACCTTGGCCTGCACAAGGCAAGCTAGAGAAACTCTCAGGAATGCTCTTAGAATGGCTGCTCTATCAATGACTGCGTTATCTCCAAAAAGGCTGCTGCTGCTACTGTCGGACTGCTGTTGCTACTGGAATAAGATGTCTCTTTGGGGCTGTTCCCCTGCTCAGAAAAATATGGGACTTTGGGAATGAGCTCCTCACTGTATACCCATAAGAGCCTAGAAAGGGTTTCCAGAATGGATGACCCCGGAAAATCACCTCCCTAGAGAAATCACGCTGTCCCTGTGAAATACGCTGGCCCTGAAGATGTCTCTGCAAATGATGGCCTCCTCTGACAAAATGATGAAATAGCTAAGAGCTGATCCCTCCTCACTATTCTGGGCTGAATCCCTGGATAAATCTCAGCTTCTGGCACAACCTCCTCCAAGAACTGCGTGGTCCCTCCTCAAGACTGCACTGCCCAAGCAAGCGCGTAATCCCTGCTATAGATGCTATGGCTCCCACCTGAAAATCTAATGATAGAACTCCTCACCTGAGCAGGCACTCAAAGGCCCCCGAGGATGAGGTTGGGATCTCCGCTCGGAGACACCCGGTGTGCTAAACAACACTTGCAGACTTTGCTCAACAACAAAAGCGTGCTCAATGTCAACAGACAAAACAAGATGCATAATCGAATGAGCGAATGAAGGGCCTCTCTCCCTCTTTATGCTTGGAGTGCCTTTCTCTCCCCTAGGCCCCACCAAAACTGCGCTGTCCCTCTTGGCCACGCTATCCATCCACCTCTGCGCTACCTAGGACCCACGCTGCCCATGCTGCCACTATTCCCACGTAGTCACTTAGACCCCTTGGGCCCCACGATGTTAATTAAAGGTGCTCAAGTGAATTTAGGAAGTGTTTTATTTCCCTAAGTGTGAGTTGAGTGTCTCCTAACCCAATTTATTTACTGACTTTAACTTTAAAAAGTAAAATGGCCAAAAATTAATATTGTCAATTAGCTGCTGCTAATTGGGAATATTACAGTGTGTTTCACCGAAAACAGAGACAACACAAGGGCCTTTCTTCCTTCGCTGAACTCCCTTTCCTCTTTGCTGGAAAAAATCCTCCTTTCGCACCAAAACGCAGACTATGATTCGCACTTCTATCTCAGAACATGACCGAACTTGGTGACCGAATGAGGCCGTAGTCCTGTCTATTTATAAGGATTGTGTCCCATTCTTTAGGCCAACATGATCTCTTGCTATTAGGCCGACTTGTCAAGAGTTAATGTATATTACCATACTAGATCATACAAAAAATTTCGTGGAATTTGGTTAGGTCTAGGTAGTGATTTTTTAATTTTTTAGATTTCCCGCAAGTTGAAAATTGCAGTAAAAATTGTAATTGGATTGTAATAAGTGTTGTCTAGAGAAGTTTTATGGGGTATGAGTAATCGAAATTACACCTCTCACCCTCAACTTTCTACTGTGACACACTTTGAGGGGTTAATAATGAGTTTTGGACCCTCAAAACCCACATTTCCTAAGTTTAGTGGAAATTGTCGCATTTAATTAGGCTAGAATTAAATAAAATAGAGAGAAATAGATTATTCCATGTGACAAAATGACGTGGAAATGACTTGGAAATTATCCTAAGTCAAAGAGTTGAGTCAACAGACATGTGGAGGATGACTGAGCACCTTGCATCATTAATTCATCATTTATTTTATCAAAATCGAATTTCCCAGAGATAAAGCGGCAGTTACACACAAGGAAAATTGAATTTATTAAAGGCAGCTGAGCATAAAAGGAATATTCTACAAGATCAGTTGACTTAAGACCAAGTGGGGACCTCTTCTCACGAGCTATCTGGAGTGCAACACCACTCAACACTTCACTCAGAGGATTTACATTATTCCTTGAGCTTAGACTGCGCAGTTACTCAGAGGAAACACACAGTTCTCAGAGGCCTACGCAGAAGTTCATTAGGATCATCTACAGGTAAGATTTCAATTTTCTTGAGTTTGCATTGGTGGACTTGATGTAGCACAGGACTTCGTTTGGCTTATGGATGAGTTCACTGGATCATATGGGGAATTCGATTTCCCTTGGTGTGCACAAAAGAAATTTGATTTTGCTTTGAGTGTCTCAGTCTTCTCCACATCGAACTTGGCTTATCTTTCCTTGGGATTTGCTCCAAGTTCTATTCTCACATGCATTCGTCCTTGAGAATTTCTCCCAACTCTCTATATAACAAAGCCATGGGCTGTTGTATTGTATCATGTTATGAGCTATTGGGCTTGAGGAAACTCTGCCATTTTGTACTTGCATATTTGTTAATATAATCAAGACTTTGGGGCTATTTAGCAGATGTTCTCTCCGCGTTATGTGGTGATTTTTTTTCCATAATATTGCTATTGTGTTTGAATTCATTTACATGTTTGATTAGTATTAGTTTATATTTGCCATCTAGCTTGGATTGTTACATGCAAGCTATCTTGCATGTATCATTGATTTAGAGTAGTATTCTAGAAATAAGCTTGCCAAGTCATTTTCGCAGGAATGTTTGGTTTATCTTATTCATCGTGATGCTTTAATCCTTTTGAAAACTAATATTTGTTCAAGTGTGTAGGGAAGATATATTTGTATTGTGTGCAGGAAATCCATCTAGGTGTGAGAGAAGTCTCACATAGACCAACTCACTCCCAGATTCAAAGCGATCCAAGACTCATCTATTTTCAACCCCAAGTCTTTCATCAAAGGAAGACCAAGAGAGAGTTTTCTCGTTCTCTAGCTACTTGATCATCTATTTCATTTAAAATTTAAAGTACTTCTCTTTAGAGTTTCCAAAGTTATACAAGCTATTTCAAGAGCAATTTCTAAGTTGGGCAAGTGTGGGGGTTCACTCTCATTACTTCAGCTATCGTTTTGTACATTAGTTTGTAATATAATCTTGTTTTATTTTTCTTTCTTTTACGCTAATAATTGATTTTGTTTTGGAAGCCCATAGGTTTGAGCTTTGGACAATGAAGAGTTTGAAGAAAAAGTGTCAGAAAACTACTAATAATCTTGCATACAGAACCTTCCACGAACTCAAGGATTGATTTTGTAAGGAGGTCGTGAGCTCTTTAGGGGCAACAACAAGTTATCTAGGCCGCGGGCCTTTGAGGCTTCCAAACTTTCTGATTTAGAGGGTTTTTCCATTTACTTTCGTTGTCTTACTCGGGGGGGGGGATTCTAGCGTTTCCAAGCTCTTATCTTTGTAAAGATCTCTTTTCATTTCTTGGGAAGCCTTCTTAGAGGCATATTTCTAATCATTGTAATCACTAATAAAAGAAAGTTCTTTGTTTGGGGGAGCTTGGGAAATTTTCCCATGGCATCCCCCTTTCTCAGTTGAAGAGGAATTACCTTTTGTGGGTGGATTGACTTTGTTTCTAGTTTCTTTTATGCTTATTTCTATCGCATGTATGCTTAAAATTAACAACATATTCACTCCACATTTCATTCACTAAATCTTGTGTCTAAAAAATCTAACATGCATAAGTTCCAAAATTTGCAAACTTGAGCAAATCTCTTTTATGTGTGAATGATTTATTTTATGGGCAAGTTTTATTTGTTTCATTGTTATTTAGGCACATGTTTCATTGTTTGATCCATTTATGCTACATATTTTGGTAACTATTGGAGCATTATCTCTCACTTGAAACAATTGTATTATAAAGAAAATCTATTTCATTTAACTTGCCTACTTTCATTTATTGGTGCAACACATATGAGCTTATTTCCATTCTTGTTTCTCAAGTTTAATTTGTTATTGCAATGAGCACAATCTCATTTCTATTTCTTTTGAAACATTGCATGTAGAAATTGAATTGGGACAATCAACACTTACTAAAATTTTACCTCTAACATAAGTTGGTTGAATAGATATCTTAGGGACCCTCTACTCCTCTATTGACTCCTCACTGTGGGATCCATATCTTTGGGCCAGTGTGAGGTCTGAGGATTGAAGAGTTCATTTGCAATCTTGTTGTAGAGGTAAGTAATAATAAAATTAACCAAGAGCACTATCCATCACATTTACTTTACTTGTCTCTTGATGGTTTGAGTTTTCATATGCAATGTTTAGTCCAAAAGAATGTATTGTAATTCTCTTAACAAGTGCTTTCTTTTTATGTTTCAAGTCTAATTTCACATTTGGCATTTCGTTGTTCACATTTTCCAAGCTAATTACTAATTGTGGAGTTTTGGCAAGATATGTTTCAATGTTTTGATTCCCAAATTTGATTATCTGAAAGGTATTTTCTATATCTTGCAATATCTTGTGCTAACAATCTTTTGTTTGCGTTTCAGGGTTACTTTGCTTTCACTTTTTGAAAGCATTACATTGAGAAAATATATCTTTCAATTTTTGAGCAAATTCTGTATAAGGCACTGGTTTGTGGTTTTATCATGTTAATGATTGTCATTATTATTTCAAGTTGCTCACATCATATTTTCTTATAAATCCTTCAAAGTAATCCATGTTTCGCTCTAACAAAATCTCCTAGAACCTCACATCTTTAACCTAGTTTTCTTTTAGTGACCACCCCCCTTAGCTAACCTAGGAGATAGCTTTTAAACGAAGAGAGTCGGGAATAGGTGACAGACCCTTCTTTTAGTTCCTTGCCACCAACCACACCTTGTGGGGTTAAAGGATTTTCTGTAATATCTCGAATGGGATATTATGCCTAAATTTGCCGGAAATAACTTAACCCAACATTTTTCCATTAAATCAACATTTATTTAACAAAAGATTGCCATGTAAAATAAGAAATATAAATTTCATGCAATTCCATAACACAATGATGCAGTAAATAATCTTAGATTTATTATAACATAAACTAGGGTTTACATGCGGGAAAGATAAATAGCTGACATAGCTGAGATATAATCCGACCTCAAGGATCTGCTACACTGCTGCTCTACGCTGGCCTCCAAAACTAAACTGCTGCACTCTCCCTCCAACAACAACTGCCACGGAATCAACTGAAACATAATGAAGCACCACTTGAGGATCTGAATGATCCTCACTCCAATATCTCTGAAGCTCTGTGAAACTCCTGAATGAAGTCTCCTCAAAGAGAGGTGGGTTTCTGTCCTGGGGCTACCAATGGAGTAGAGAGTCGGGTTCTCAACCTCACATACAAGGAAAGATATCAAATCCAAGCCATTCCTCGATGGCCTCCTCCTTTTCTTTTATAGATCTCATGGATCCTTCTAGAGCCTTATTTTATTATTATTTTAATCATGGTGCACTTTTACCTCTTATTTTCCAATTAAAATATTCCTTTTTAATGCCGGAAAGGATAAATCGGCGACCTTGTCTCCTCAAGTAACTGAAACTCATGTCCAACCACCCCATCATGTAGATATTCTCGTCCCGGTTCCAACGAGCTATTACACTAAGGTGTTCTATCACGTATTCCTCCTAGAATGCCACGTTGAGTGTAATTAATTGAGTTAAGCCCAAAAATAACTCAGTTTTCTGAAAGTTGTCAGAATGCACTGGAATGAAAGGAAAACGGTGTGGATGATGGAATATATCAAACGAATGCCACCATTCCTCATAGAAACTCCTCCAAAAAGCCCCTGGGCCCGTTGATGACACCAACTTGTGCCTGTGACCTATCTGCTCCCAACTCTGGAAGTCCATCCTAAACATGTCATAGGTGACACCAAAAAAAAGGAATATTACAGGCCTTCCGCCCCAAGATTGCTTGCCCTCAAGCAATCCAAATATGTGGGCCACCCTGTTGGCCCGATGCATCTGAGACCCAATGCCCAGATCCCATACAAACCCTTGGGTGCTGCTATGCTCTTGTGTCAAGTCACTCAGAACAAACCCCTTGATGCTGGGATCCCAAACTGATCTCTCCCCGCTCCTATCATCAATCAATCCACTCGGATCCTAATGCCACCATGGCCAATCATCGGCCGTATCCCATGGCTTGGACTGCACACTATCTCTAGTTGTAGTTGTTGCCCGATGGAGCGAAGATCGCCAACAAACATCAATGCTCCATGGCTCTTGTTGTGCTATAGCTCTGACTGTATAAGCTGCCCCACCAACTGCGTACCAACTCATCACCTCTCTCCAATCCAACCTTTGACTCAATCCAATGCTAACCCTGCCTTCCCGAAGTCGGGATGGAATACTGAAGAGCTGTCGACATATGTCCCACTGCCAACTGGAAACTGTAGTAACTGTCATGTCTATGGGTCCCTGCTTTGCTATGCTCATGACTAAGAAGATCGTACCATCAATAGGATACCAACTCATGATCTCCAGCCAATCTATCCCGGAAGAAGAATCAAATGCAGTGACACCTACATATAGAACAAGTCTGGTGTGAGGTCGCTAGTCCATACTCAACTCATGCTGCCCCGTTCTATCTGCCGATGAGATC
Source organism: Pinus albicaulis (assembly GCA_034641835.2). Taxonomy (NCBI): domain Eukaryota; kingdom Viridiplantae; phylum Streptophyta; class Pinopsida; order Pinales; family Pinaceae; genus Pinus; species Pinus albicaulis. The sequence continues at coordinate 853,394,920 of CM076569.1, read as the reverse complement.
TACCTACAGAAGAAAGCCCCTCTCTCTATAATGTGCCAAAATGGGCAAGATATGCTGCAAGCCCCATCAATGTACTCTTGGAGAGTGTTGCTCCCTGAAAGTACTACAGCTCTACTGACTGCATGTGAGTCTATCTGCACCTCATCACTGGGTCGGCCCAAAGATGGATGCTCCACCATTTCCAATAGGTCCTCCCTCTCCTGATCATAAATGTCGTACTCTTGCTATCTACTAGCCTCCTGTAGAACTATCCCATCAACCTCCAACATCTCATGAGGATAAGTATCTGCAACTGCTGCCACCCTGCTAGATGCCCGTACATCTGTCTGCTCCTCACCAATGGTTGACCCTAAGGGTAGCCGTACATCCATCACAAACTCAATGTGATCCTCCATCTGGCTCTCTCCCAAAGGACTATCATGCATGATGCACATAGCCTCCTCCTCAGCTGACTCATGCTCCACCATATGCTGCTCTGGCTGAATCATCACAACTAACTCATCATCCAGGATATCTCCCATAGAGTCCCATGACTACTCACCCTGCACACTGGAATACAACTCTGGCCCACTGTCATCAATTCCACATGACTGCTCATGCTCCCTAGAAGCATCCTCATATGACCCCATGGACTCATCTGAAGAAGAATCCTCCTCCTGACATACAAAAGGAATGTCCTCCTGTTCTACCTCTGCCACTTCATCTGCATCTCTCAAGCATGAGTGATCAGACCCCCAAGGTTCTTTTCAGATGAAGCAAAGTGCCTTCCTCAGCTCATTTTTGCTGCCTGATCCACCAAACTGGAGCAACTCCTCCCTGGTCAACTGTATCCTGAATAGCCCAACGTTCTGCTCAACCAACCCTTGGGCTAGCTCTTAGGCAGCAGGTGAGACCAACTGCTCTCTCCTCCAAATGCTCAGCAACCTAGTCTGCAACTCCTAACAAATGACATCGCGGTCTCTCATACATGACGACAGGATGGACTGCATGTGTGCTATGATTGTGTCAGGATGATGTCTCCTAGTGCTGAAGAAGTATTGGAACCTCTGCAGAATCAAGCCATCACACTCAAGGTCAAACATGACCTCATAAGTCCGGGTCATGGCCATGACTCCTAAAACCTTAAGCTTCCTCCCAAATGTAGAGCCTGCACTGTTGTCCAAGTCTCGAAAAGTTTCTATTATCAGGCTGAAAATTTTCCTCATAACATCATCATTGTAGGGAGGAAAGGGTGCTACTATCCTCAAAATATCACTGAAACAAGAGGCAACTATAAGCTTGACTCTCTCACTTGGATGATCCAAGAATCTAGCTTGTACCAATGCAATCATAGATGGCTCCAAAGCCCAATTTAAACTCCAATCAAATTGCTCTACCTTTGAAAGACATGATTCCAGTTTCTCCAACATGGGAAGGTCATTTTCTGATCTTCCACCCTTCAAGTCCATCCTAAGTGCATAAAGCCAATTTCCCACTTCTTTCTCTTTCTGTAAATTCCTCGGGTGCCTTTGTTGGAGCAAATTATGTACCTGCTTGGAGAAGGGTCTTTCGTTCTATTTCAAGTAACTAATTTCTACATTGTTTAATATTTTCAATTTGTTTAGGAGTTCTTCCATGGTTCAACCAACGATGTGGTCACTGTTTTTCTGAGTTTTTATAGTGATGTAGGTGTAGTTTTTGTCAAACAATTCAAATACATACTGCTGTAGGTGACACGTATTTGTTGGTGTCAAATACATGTATATAGTGGGGGATTTATAAAAGAACCGGTCTCCACCCTGTTAACTCTCCTTGCCGCCTACTGTGAAAAATCCTAGATTTGGATTCCTACTGCAACAAATCTGAATTACTTCTTCTATTATGTTTCATAATTATTTCATTACAGTGAAATATCAAAGTAATTTCTGAAGCAGTCTACACAAATAACACTGCGGAATAAATCTAAGTGCTGAAACAATATGAAAAAAATACAATGAAAAAATCCACATTTGACACAGTTATTTTTGGACTAAGTGCCCTGAAAAACCCAACTCGGGAAAACAGGTGCAACAGATTTGAGGGTTTGTATTATTAAGCAGCAGAATCTTGAGTACAACTAGGGTGCCAACATCCGACAAACCCTTACAGAAATCTAGACAATCTGGTGAAAATTTTGAGATATACCTCACTCCGCAAGTCTCCGACTGATCTGACAGCATTGGTGAATCCCTCACTGCCTCTGTGTGATTGCCTACGCTGGAACTGCGTAAGCCTACGTGGGCAAGCTTGAGGAACTGTGTCACCTTCCTCTGCAATTGATCTAGCTGATCTAAGACTGGATTTTGGCCCTCCCGACTCAGAAACCCCAGCCTCTAGCTATCTCCAGACTGAATCCAAGAGACATTGCGCTGCTTCTGCGTGATTTCCTGCAGGGACTGCATCACCTCTTCAGAAAACAATGTTGTCTCTCTCTGCATCACTGTTGCCTCTCTCTGAAATGCACTTATGGTCCTCCTGACCAGTTCTGCTTCTGCCCCTCTCTGAATTTGATCACTGAATCAAAATCACTTAGCAAACCTTGCCCTAGTGATTTGATTCTGATCAAAAGTTGTCTCCTCACACAAATTCGAAAATGCTCAATGGCTCAAGTGTCTCAATGTGTTTTCCATAGGCCCCTCACCCTCCTTCTTATATTCTTCTGTTGAACCTTCAATGGCCAAGATTAAAACATAATCAAGGGCTAAGATTAACTTGGAGGTGATCCATGACTTTATCTAGAAGATTCACACTTAGTTTAATTAATACCTTTTAATTAATCAGTTTCCCTAAGTTTAGACTTAGGAAAACATTAAAAAAACGATTAATTATTTTAATTAAACCATCTCTAAGTGGAATTTTCCAAAACCATTTATGGCTTTTATGGAATACATGTGTCCTAGCATATATACAAAGTTATAAGGCTAGAGCACATCCCATGCTACCATAAATCAACACTCCCTCTTAGCGAGGAAAGTGCTTTAGCAAAACAACTCAATGTGCCGCTCTAACTTCTGGAACATCTGCTGCTGTGTTGTTGATGCTCCTCACCAACATTGCACAAGAGAATGCTGCATCTGTACTGCTGCTGACTCTGCATACTGCTGCCAACTGCCATTGTACTGCAACTCCCTCTGAATTCTGCAACCATGCTGCTATACTATGTGAGCACTGCTCTGCACTGGGTGAGGACTACTCTGCACTGTGCTGCACCACTTGTGCACTGCGTTGTTGCTGCTCATCTGCTAAAGCTACTCAACCAGTGTTGCTATTGCATTGTTGTATTATTGCTACTTGCAACAAAAAAACATCTGAAATTGGACACAACTCCTGCTTGTGGATCTTCCTTCTCCTCTTTATCCTTTTTCTTAAGAGTACACTGTGTGGCATAATGTCCCATTTCCCCACACCTGAAGCACTTGATCTTAGACATATCTCTCTTCTTCTGCTTCTGTTGCCCCTTTGATGCAAAGGCAGTGTTATCTTTTTCCTCCTTCTTGACCTTTGAACCACTGCTGCCATCCTCCAAATGGATTTTGAGGAGATCTCTCCTCAACTCTTCTTGCTGTAAGGGTACCCACCTCGCTTTCCATCTTGGAAGTCTTTCTCTGCCCAAAATACTTTGGACAAAGACCTGATTGTCCTCTAAAATAGAGTTCAGAGTGAGCCTTACTAGCTCTGAGTCTCTAGGAGCAGACCCTACTGCTGACAGTTGGTCTCGGTTATCTTGAATACGAGACAAGGAGTCAAAACGCTCTCCCTTCTTCATGCTGATATTACACATCTTCTCTTCAAGGTACATCTTCCGCTGATCGGAAGATCTTTGGTATAACTTTTCCAGCCCTACCCACATTTCTCTAACAATGCCTTTTGCTGCTATGTGCTGTACGATGTGATCCTTCACTCCATCTAGGATTTATCGCTTGGCTCTTGCCATATTCTTCTTGAATTGTCTCAGATGTGCTGCATCCAAAGATTTTGCACATGCAATCTCTATGAGGGCCTTCAGATCATGCTCATCAAGGAGAAACTCTATCTTTGATTTCCAAATAACATAGTTGGAGGCACCCTCCAATCTATTTTGGTCACGCAGTCCGTTTTTGGCCATCTCCTCAATTGTCGATTTCTTTCTCTAACCCTCTGCTCAGCTAGACTTACGCACTCCTTGTGGAGTAAGTCACTGCTTCTGCTGCTGCACGGGAGAAACCGAGCTTCTTTGAGTAAGAAACTCTCTGAGGTTAAGAAATCCCCAACTGTGTTTTTTAGAATTTTTCTGACGCTTATGCACTAGCTCTTACTATTGTGCAGTAACTGCATCCTACAGCTATGCTAGTGTGCTACACTGCCTCTTCTGCAACTGAAAAAACTTACCCCTCTGTCAATTCTCTTAGAGGGAGTCTTTTCTACGCTGGAATGCACTCCTGGCCTGGACAACGTAATTTCTGGGAGGGTCTGCTGCTGCTTACGCAGATCCCAGACTTTTCAACGCTGATCTGCTAGTTCACTTGTGTTTCACTTGCACTTTAGCTTGAATAAGCTCTGATACCATGTGAAAAATCCTAGATCCCGATTCTTACTGCAACAAATCTGAATTACTTCTTCTATTATGTTTCGTAATTATTTCATTACAGTGAAATATCAAAGTAATTTCTGAATCATTCTACACAAATAATGTTGCGGAATAAATCTAAGTGTTGAAACAATCTGAACAAAATACAATGAAAAACATCCACATTTGACACAACTGTTTTTGGACTAAGCCTCCGGAAAAACCCAACTCGGGAAACCGGTGCAGTAGATCTGAGGGTTTGTATTATTAAGCAGCAAAATCTTGATTACAACTAGGGTGCCAACATCCGGCAAAACCTTCAGAGAAATCTAGACAATCTGGTGAAAAATGTGAGATATAACTCACTCTGCAAGTCTCCAGCTGATTTGACAGCGTTGGTGAAGCCCTCACTGCCTCTGCGTGATTGCCTACGCTGGAATTGCGTAAGCTTGCATGGGAAAGCTTGAGGAACTGCGTCACCTTCCTCTACAACTGATCTAGCTGATCTAATACTGGATTTTGACCCTCCTGGCTCAGAAACCCTAGCCTCTAGCTATCTTCGGACTGACTCCAAGAGACACTACGCTGCTTCTGCGTGATTTCCTGAAGGAACTGCATCACCTATTCAGAAAACTGCGCTGTCTCTCTCTGCGTCACTGTTGCCTCTCTCTGAAATGCACTCCTAGTCCTCCTGACCAGTTCTGCTTCTGCCCCTCTCTGAATCTTATCACTGAATCAAAATCACTTAGCAAACCCTGCCCTAGTGATTCGATTCTGATCAAAAGCTGTGTCTCCTCACACAAATTCGAAAATGCTCAATGGCTCAAGTGTCTCAATGTGTTTTCCATAGGCCCCTCACCCTCCTTCTTATATTCTTCTGTTGAACCTTCAATGGCCAAGATTAAAACATAATCAAGGGCTAAGATTAACTTGGAGGTGATCCATGACTTTATCTAGAAGATTCACACTTAGTTTAATTAATACCCTTTAATTAATCAGTTTCCCTAATTTTAGACTTAGGAAAACATTAAAAAAATGATTAATTATTTAAATTAAACCATCTCTAAGTTTCCAAAACCATTTCTGGGTTTTATGGAATACATGTGTCCTAACCTATATACAAAGTTACAAGGCTAGAGCACATCCGATGCTACCATAAATCAACATTTACACCTACCTAAAAGTTAGTGGAAAAAGCCTTCAACCCCACAAAGTGTGGTTGGTGGCAAGGAATTCAGAGAAGGGGCTGTCACCTACTCTCGACTCTCTTCGTTTAATCTATCTCTTAAGTTAGCTATGGGGGGTGGTCCCTAATAGAAAAATTACGTTAAAGATTTTGAGTTTTTAGGAGAATTGTTAGAGTGAAATTGGATTACTTTTAAAGATTTATGAGCATTTTATGAGCAACTTTGAAATAATAATATCAAACCATTCAGCCAGTGCCTTAAATAACGTGTCCAGGAATAATGCTCAAAGAGATGAGAACACAATAATCTGAAACAAAAACAAAAGATGTTAGCACAAGATATTTGCAGGATAAAAATGATTACAGGATAACCAAATCACAACATTTAAACACATCTTGTCATAGTTAGAAACAACCAAAAATTTTGATGCTGAAGATGAAATTAAACTTTGCAAATATAGAAAGTAAGCGTCACAGTACTTGCATGAGATCAACAACCATAAAAAGGGAAAGGTTATGAAGAGTGCTTTTGGTTCATTTTAGTTAGACTTACTCTACAACAAATATTTCAAATGAACTCTTCAATCCCCAGACCTTACTCTCGCCCAAATTATGTGGATCTCACACTAAGGAGTCAATAGGGGAGGAGAGGGTCCCTAGAGATCTATACAACCAACTTATGTTGGAGGTAATTTTTAATGAGTTGCTTGTGTGAAATGAATGTTGATTAATCTCATTTAAATGATATATGCAAATTTTTCACAAGAGATGGTGCTTACTTGCAATAATAAACCAAAATTTGAGAGAAACAATAGACTTATGTGTGTTGTAGCATTTAATGGCAAGTGGAATGAGATAAGTTTTTATAAAAAAAATGTTTCAATGGCTCCTCAATATGCATGAAGCAGAAACATTAAATCAATAGAATTTAGCCAAACATGTGAATTGCTCACATATAAAAAGAGATTTTGCTCAAGTTTTTAGCATTGGGGATCATGCATGTAAGTTTAATTTAACCGAAATTTAGTTAGATGGATGTAAAGTGCATTAGTTGTTAATTATTAGCATGCATAAAACGGAAAATAGAAAATGAATCAATCCACCCAAGAAATTTCCTCCTCTTCAACCAAGGAAGGGGGATACCATGGGAAAATTATTCCAATCTCCCTCAAGCAACAAAAGTTTTTTTATTATTGATTACAAGTGAGGAAACAACCTTTAAGAAGGCTGCCCAAAAAGGAGGTCCTTCTACGAATAAAGAGCTTGGAAAAAGGCTTAATCCTCTCAAAAATTGACAACACAACTTAAGGAGAAAACCTTCAAAATATGAATTTTTCAAGGCTCCAAGGCCCATGGCAAAGATCAAGTTTGCTGCTGTCCCAAAGGTGCTTACGGCCTCCCTAAAACACGATTTTGAAGTAATGGAAGCCTTAGCATGCAAGGAGGATCAATTTCCTTTTGCCATCTTTTCCTCAAGCTCCCTGCTTTTCACGCTCAAGCTTGCGGGCTGCGAAAGAAAATCAAATGTTAGGCTGAAATAAAAAAGGATCTAAAGTACAACTTAATATACAAAGGCACTAGCCCAAGGAATGTGAGCGAACCCCCATTCTTACTTAGTCTAGAAAAACGCTCTAGAAGTATCAAATATGACTTTAAAATGCTCTACAAATCGAAACTTTTAGATTTTGGAATTGGAAATAGATGATCAAATAGCTAGAGAACGAGAAACTCCCTCTTTGTCTTCTTTTGATGCAAAACTTGGGGTTGAAAGTAGCTGAGTCTTACATCGCTTTTTAATCTAGGAGTGAGTTGATCTATTTGAGACTTCTCCCACGCTCGAATGGATTTCCTGCACACAATACGAATAGATCTTGCCTACACACTTAAACAAATATCGGTCTGCAAAAGGACTAGAGCATCATAATGAAATAGATAAACCAAACATTCCTCCGAAAATGACTTGGCAAGTTAATTTCTAGAATAATACTCTAAATCAATGATGCATGCAAGATAGCTTGCACGCATCAATCCAAGCTAGATGGCAAATGTAAACTAATACTGATCAAGCATGTAAACGAATTCAAATACAATAGCAATAGTATGGAAAGAAATCACCTCAACGCTAAGAGAACATCTGCTAAATAGCCCCAAAGTCTTGATTTTATTGATATACAAAATGGCAGAGTTTCCTCAAGCCTAATATCTCATAACATGGTACAATACAATAGCCAATGACTTTGTTATATAAAGATTTGGGAGCAATTCCCAAGGACGAATGCATGTGAGAAGTGAACTTGAAGCAAAACCTGAGAAAAGGTAAGCCAAGTTCCATATGGAGAAGACTGAGACACCCAGAGCAAAATCAAATTTCTTTGTGCATACCTGAGGAAATCGAATTCCCATATGATCTAGTTAACTTATCCATAAGCCAGAGGAAGTCCCGTGCTACCCTGAGTCCGTGACCACAAACTTGAACCAACTGAAACCGCACCTGTAGCTAACCCCAGTGATCTTCTGCGTAGGTCCCTGAGAACTGCGTGGTGGCTCTGAGTGACTGCGCATTCCAAATAGCGTAAATCCTCTGAGTGCAGTGTTGAGTGCTGTCGCGCTCCAGATAGCTCGTGAGAAGAGGTCCCCACTTGGTCTTTAGTCAACCGATCCAGTAGAATATTCCTTTTATGCTCAACTGCCTCTAGTAAATTTGATTTTTCTTGAGTGTAAGTGTTGCTTTGTCTCTAGAAAATTCGATTTTACATAAATAAATGATGAATTAATGATGCAGAGTGCTCTGTCATCCTCCACATGTCCGTTGACTCAACTTTTGAGTTAGGATAATTTCCAAGTCATTTCCACGTCATTTTTTCACATGGAATAATTTATTTCTCTCTATTTTATTTAATTCTAGCCTAATTAAATGCCACAATTGCCACTAGACTTAGGAAATGTGGGTTTTGAGGGTCCATAACTCATTATTAACTGCTCAAAGTGTATCATAGTAGAAAGTTGAGGGTGAGAGGTGTAATTTTGATTACTCATACCCAATGTTGCAGGAAACGTCCCCCCCGGCTCCAACCCCCGAAATGCAGTCCGTATGGAACCGTACGGGATTTGCCCCCCGAAACGCGTTTTGAAAAAAAAATTTACGCTTCCTGGTTTTTTGGAACTGTACGGATGGATCCGCGTTTCCGTACGGCGGATCCCTGTACGGAAGCGCCGCACTTCCTGTACGGATCGCCAGCGGTTCCGTACAGCGCCGTACGGATCTGACTAGTGCAGCAAAAAAAATGACTTTTTTATTTTTATTTTAAATTTTTAACTTTAGCTGGGTTAGAGGGTGGGTTAGTGCTGAGTTAGGGATAGGATGAAAAAAAATAAGCTCTCTTTCACCTCCTTAGATGTTTCTTAGATGCTTCCTCATGGTAATGTTAAAAATTTAAGTAAAAGTGACATTCCCCTTTATTTTTCATTTTCATCATTTTACTTAAATTTTTAACATTACCATGAAATGACTCAGGATGTTTGAGAGTGGTTCCAGCCTGATCGGACTTCATATGTAGAAAATAGAATTTCACATCCTATTCAAAATTCAGCAAACTTAACAGTTTTCAAAAATTCAGGATCAATGGTATGGTGGCATTTCATTAGATTATATCATGTATGAGGGTATGTGATTAGCATTTAATCAAGAGCACCAAGCCCTATATGTACCTTAGTGTTGGTGGTGTTAATTGTTGAGCTCCTTTGTCATGTCGTTAGCAAAAAATTACATTTCAATCAACTCGAAATCATCGATCAAGCATGTTAAGTTCTTTCTACAATATTTTAAGGCTTGCATTAGGTAATTTGATCAATTTTGGGTAATTTTGACTAATGTCCCCAAATAATCGAGGTAGAGGCAAAGGCTAGACAAGAGGAGAAGAATCTAGATTATAGATGGTTGATGCTCAAATAATTAATCATTAATGTACAATGGCTTTCATATCTATCTTGATTTATGTACAAATATGCATGCTTCCATGTCTTCTACAATTAATTTGGTATTTTGGATGTTTTTTTAATATAAATGCAAAAAAATAAAATAAAAAAATAATGTATATAGTAGACGCTTCCGAGACGCTTCGCTTCATAGATTTTTTGGAAATGATGCTTCCGCGTCTCTGCTTCCAAAAAATGCCCCCGCTTCGTCCCCGCTTCGTGCAACGTTGCTCATACCACATACAACTTCTCTAGACAACACTTATTACAATCTAATTACAATTTTAATTGCAGTTTTTGACCTGCGGGAAATCTAAAAATTAAAAAATTACTACCTAGACCTAACCAAATTCCACTAAATTTTTTGTGTGATCTAGTATGGTAATATACATTGACCCTAGACTCTAAGATGCGTCAGGGGCTCAACCTTCAAGTCGTCACCCCGACTTTGGGGCAATGCAAAGAGTGAAAAAACCTAGAAAATTATTCGCTGCTAAAAAGAAGGAATAATTAACCATGTAAAAAAAAAAAAAAACTCCAAGGTGCACTCGCTCGCTGATCGAGTCCCAACATCCTAGGCCTATTACATACTCAATACTGAATCAAATTCATCATTACTAGCATCGCTTATTACAATCCCCATAGGGCTTGGAATCTGTGCATCAGAGAAAGATGTTGAGAAATAGAAGTAGAGTTCAAAAACTCTATTGAACTGATGATATATGATGGTACAAATGTCTTCTGGTTCATCCTTGGGGATGGAGTCTTCTCATTATCGTCAGGTGCCACTCGAGTGGTCAACATTTGGCTCCATATGGGGATGCATGCTAGATATGAAGTGATAATATGCAAGGACCTGGAATCTGTATCCACCAACCAAGGATATATATTAGTAGTATCCATTCAAAATATCATTGAATAAAATCAAGTACAAAAATGAAAATTTTATTCTAAGAGCATAAAATTTCAATTTATTCATGAAAGAAATCTATTTAAACAAAATTGACAAGGGATAAGTTAGAAATATGATACAAAAGGATGCCCTATGGCATCAAATGTTTTCTTTGTGGAACATCTTGAGCAGTTGGCCATTCACAGGAAACTCTAGTGATTCTCCGTCCAAGGTGCTCAAATGGTAGGAATTTTGTCCCGCTGCTTCTTTGATGATATACGGTCCAAGCTATAAACTATCAAACTTACCATGATTACCTGGCTTTTCATTCTTGCAATCCCAAAGTAAAACCATATCACCGTTAGAAAAACCTCTATTCCTAGATGATTTGTCAAAATTTCTTTTTACCTTAGATTGAATCTGACAACAATTTTCAAAGGCCTTTCTCCTAGTTTCATCCAATTCTACAATTTGATCAATCCTATGTTGCACAACATCTTTATCAGACGTAAAATTCTATAGCAATTGGTAAGCTAGGAGCCTCAAATGCACGAGAAAGGTAACGTCCAAGCCATACACTAGTTCAAAGGGGCTCTTTCTAGTAGAACTCTTCTTTGTAATCCTATCAGCCCACAAAGCATATTTAATTTTGCTATCCCATGCTCTCTTATTATCTCCTACTATTTTCTTGATTATGGTTATCAAATTTTTATATTAGACACGGCTAGACCATTACCCTGAGGATAGTAGTTTGATGAATGGGATAAGACAATGCAGTGTTGTGAACATCTCGATAACATCCCAATTTTATCTCGAAATCACGATTTTTTGGCCTTGCCGATGTTTGCCGATTTTTAAAGATATTTTTATGGTATCTTAATTTCGCTGATGTTTGCTGATTTTTTATCGATATTTTCCCGATTTTTTGGTTTTCCAGACCCTTGCTGATTTTATCGCGATGCCATACTTAAAGCAGAAAGATGAGAATTCAGCAGAGCTAAAAGCCTTGGCATTATCCGTTGTAATTTTAGTAGGGACACCAAAACGAGTGATAATCCTATCTTCAAGAAAGTCCATCACTACTTTGTCGGTGGCGTGTCTTGTAGGGATGGTTTCTACTCATTTAGTAAAATAGTCAGTGGCAGTTAAAATCCATAAGTAGCCATTACTAGGATTTTCATTAAATTTCCCTATAAATTCAAGCCCCCAATGTTGAAAGGGAGCTTCCATGACCACAGACTGAAGAGGAAAAAAAACAACTTTTGCTTCCCAGTGAAAAGTTGATAGGCTTGGCAAACTCTAACATACTTGTGCACATCGAAAAAAATAGAAGGCCAAAAATAACCAGCTCTCAAGATTTTATGGGTAGTAGTCTTAGCAGCGTAATGTCCTCCACAAAATCCTGAATGAAACTCAGATAGAAACTTTTTGGCCTTAATTTCATCAACACATCTAAGTATTACCCCTTCTGGATTTCTCCAACCCAGACCATCCTTCACAATGCAATACTTAGTTGCTCTAAGCCTTAACGCTTTTCTTTTATGGCCAACTAAATGGTTAGGACATGACAAATTTTGCAAGTAATAAATAATGTCTTTATACCATTCTAGTTGAATCAATCTTTGAAGTTATGATGAAGTTAATTCCAAATCATTTTGACAAATCATTCCTAACGCTTTCTCATTTCCCTCAGTCAAGATCTTGGTCAATCCCCGACCTTTTACCAGCTTGGTAGGTCTAATATCTAAATCATACTCTTGAATTTTAGAGACCTACTTAGCTCGAGTTCCTAAGCAATCAGCCTGAGTTAAAATATCCTTCGCTACAGAGTGAAGGACATATGCGATTATTCTTGAATACCCCACATAAAATCTAAATTGCTTTAGGGACTTGACTTAGGCATAAGCATGTTTTTTCAAGGTGCTATACTTCAACTCAGAACCTTGAAGAGATCTACTCATGAAGGCAATAGGTTTCTCATACCCTTCATTGTTCTTTTGCAACAACACTCCAGCAATAGTATCTTCAGATGCAAAAGAGAAAATAAAAAATTCTTTCGAATAGTCAAGGCTCGCTAGAACAGATGCCTTACCAATAGAATCCTTAATTTCCTGAAAACCTATTCTTCCTTCTTTTCCCCAGACAAACTTAACATATTTCTTTAAAAGGGTTTGAATGGGTTTAGCGATTTCAGTGTAATTTGGAATGAACCTCTTAAGGGAATTGATCTTTCCTAAGAAGGATTGAAGGGTTTTGATATTGTGAGGCAAATGAATATTTTGAATTGCTTCAACTCTCTCAGGGTCAATCTTGATCCCATCCTTTGAGATGATGTGACCAAGCAACTTCCTTTCAGTCACTCCAAAAATAGATTTAGCAGGATTTAAGGATATCCCATACTCTCTGCACCTGTCAAATATTCGCCTTAAATTGCCGATATGAGAAATTCCATATTTAGAAAAGACAGTTAAGTCATCTTGATAAATCTCAATGAATTTCCCAATTAGACCCTTAAAGGCATAGTCCATAGCCCTTTGAAAAGTTGCTCCAACATTTCTTAATCCAAAAGGCATCCTCAAATACTCAAAAGTACCCCAGGGTGTGGTGAACTTTGTCTTATGCCTGTCTTCCTTCTTCACCATGACTTGGTTATCTCCTGAAAATCCATCTAATAAAGACATCATTCTAGATTCTGTTACCCTTTGCAACAATGTTTCCATATTGGGTAAGGGGTAATTATCCTTTTTACAAGCTAAATTAAGATTTTGAAAATCTACACATAGCTTGATTGATCCATTCTTCTTTCTCACAATAACCAAGTTTGAGCACCATGTGGAATGCCTAGTGTGAGCTATAATTCCATCCTGAAGCATCTTTTGCAACTCCTTTTGCACCAAGGGGGTTAACTTAGGATTTATTTGGCTAAGTTTTTGCCTAAAGGGTTTGGCATTTTCATCCTTAAGAGGGATAGTATGTTCCATAACATCCTCCCTATAACCTTTTAACTCCTCATGAAAAGGCCAAAACATCCCTATATTCTTGAAGTAAATTTATTAATTTTTTCCTTTCCTCCTCGGTGGTGCCCTTCCCTATTTTGATAACCTTTGGGTCATGAGGGGTACCAATGTTTACTTCAATAAATTCCTCTGGGTCAATTTTCTTATCCTCTTTTCTCTTTACAGCATCATGTTTGTCAAACATCTGTTCCATTGCTACATGATCCCTAGGAGTGGGATTTGACACAACATTACAGTCCCCATAATCACAACCTTCTTCCTTGTAGCCAACCTTGAAACCAGAGAATTCTTCCAGATTATTTAAAAAACAAATCACTTGGCTTTCTTCATTAAAGATTTGCCAATGCTCAACATTATCAGGAACCAATGGTCTAAAAATAACCTCCATCTTGATCTTATCATCCATCAAGTTCTCTCCAAGCTGTAAGGTAGATACAACAACAACCAACTCATCAGCTTGTTTATTTCCTTCTCTCAAAATTGCTTGAAGATCTAATGCGTCAAAATATTTCATGTTATCCCAAACACCATTTCGATACTTATTTACTCTATCATTCTTACATGCAAATTGATTCTTTGTTTGAAGAATGACTAGATCAAAATCCTCCTTGATATTAAGCATCTTAATGTTGAAGTCCTTTGCCAACTTTAGATCTAACAATAAAGTTTCAGACTCCGCTACACTGTTAGTTGCATCAAATTCCAACCTAAAGGCAAACTTGAATATATGACCAAGGGGGGAGGTAAGGAAAATTTCGGTACCCTTACCAAACCTCGAATGGGCACCATCAAAATTCATATGCCACACCCAATCCTTCTTACTTTCCACCTCCTTCTCCAAAGGAGAAATAGAATTAACCAAGATAGTGTAGTTTCCCAAGTCATCAGATTCATACACAATTTCATTACAAGGCTCCTTGGGATTTTCCACGTGAAACTTTCTCTCCAATTCCCTATCCAACCTAACCATCATGCCCTCACTATTAGGGATGGTAGCATAACTTAAATCCATTTGCAACTACCCCCTATATCAACTCCCCACTTTCTAGACAATAACATCCCCCATGCATCAGGCACATCAATCACCACAATATCCATGGTGATCATAATATCAGGATGAACTGCCAAGTGGACTTGAAGGTCCTTTATCAAACCACAAACTTCAATAATTTTCGAATCCATAACACAAATGTTGTGGTAAGGTGTAGAGACCTTCAGGTTTAACTGATTCGTGACTTTCTTAGTCATGACACACGATGATGCCCCAGAATCAAACATACAATTGTGCAAAAGCATTCCATTGACCAACATAGTGATGAAAAATGGTTGATGGTCTCTATTATCTCTACACATATCACTACTTTGCATCCTCATATCTATCTTTAGAGAAATTCGACATTTCTTTTCCATTAGGGGCATCAATGGCTTTCAACAACTTATATCTTTGGTAGGGAATCTTCATGATTTCAGTCACAAGTACCAAAATCTTTGCATTATTTATCCATCCTCCCAAATCAATATTTAACTTAGATGTAGGTGGAGTGAAAGTTTTATGGGCATTTTGATTTCTTTGCTTGTTTCTTGCTATTTATTTATCTTTGGCTATCTCTAAAATCTGATTTGAAGAAGGCTTCTCTCCATACAACTCAGTGATCCTATCCAAATTTTCAAAATAATTCACACTATAGGAGGATGGGGACTTCTGGCTTATCTTTGGCTATTTTCCATAACTCCCATCCAATTATCCAAGGACAAATGATGCCCTTTTCCAACTACATTGATTTGTTCACTTGTTCCATCCATTTCTCCATCTAAGATCCTTTTTGCATAAGGACAAGTGAGTTCATCATGTAAGTCATCACATGGTCTACAATAAGGCATTGAATCATCAACTAAGTTAGTAGACTCAAGTGGATTTGGTGGCCGATGTTCATTAGGGGGACCCCTCTACTGCCATCTATCATTTCCTCGATTTGGGAATCTCCTCGCCTAATTCCTTTGTATGGCCACCAACCGATTTTGGATAGCATTTGTAATATTCCTAATTTGCGACAGCAAATTGGAATATTCTATTTTGTTTATTTTGCCACCTATAGTTTGTAAATAAATAAAAAGTGAGTAAAGAGGGTCTAAACTCACTTAAATGAAATAAGACATCCACCTAGTAGCACAACGTTGTGACTTAAGTGGAAGTCAAGGGGGGACCCAACACCACGTGGAGGAGGGGGCCTATGTACACTCTAGAAGTTTCTCCAAGCTTCTGTGGAGATAAGGATGAGGATGTGGAGGAGAGAGAGAGGCTACATTGGGTTTTGGAGGGAAACCAACACTATAAAAGATGAAGGAGCCTCTTCATTTCATTCATGCTTGGATGCTTGGATTATGGATTGTTGAGTGAGACATATTGTCTTCTTTGGCACGCTGGCTATTTAGCCCGTCTGCTGCACTGTTTAGTGCAACCGAGTGTCTCCGTGCGGAGATCTCACCCTTAGCCCCGGGGGACTTCGAGTGCCTGCTCGGGCAAGGTTATTTTCTTAGCATCATCCTCCAGGACAACGTTATTGCTGCAGCAGCGTAATACTGTGTTGTAGGGTGTTGCCGTGGTGATTTTACGACACCACCTCCTTCTCTTGTTTTTCAGAGGGAGAGTCTCTCTTTCCTTTGGAGGATCAGATTGGGAGATATTGGAGCTTATTATCAGATCTTGGCATCAGGCCTATATGTTATTCATGGTATACTGCGCAGTTCTTTCCCCAGATTTGCGTTATTGCTGAGGGAGCAGCATTCCAGGGTTTTTGGCATCATTTTGGAGTTAGATCTCTGATTGAGGGTGATCCTTGGATTGGCCAACCAATCCAAGTATATTTCTGATCTGATACTGAAGTTTGCTTCAGAAATTTTGAATCATTCTTCAGATCAGCTGCAATAAAACTCAGATCTGCTCCGGCATTTTCATGTATTGCTGAAATCTCCAAGGGGAAAGTAATAAAGAGCCCTTTGGGCATTTTGTCTCATTATAGATCTTTGTTTTCATGTATTTATCAGTTTCAGATCTGTAATATAATAAATATAAGCTTCAGCCTCCTGGAGAAAACGCTGAAGTGTTTCTGGATCAATCTTTGTCTTGCAGCACCTCTATTTTGAGGGGTTTTTCTATATAAACTGTGGTTTAACCTTGCTGGAAGCCTATGCCTTGTTCTTAAACTTATCCTCTGATTATTCATAGTGTTATACATCTTATTCCTTCAGAAAAAATGCAGCCCTTGCTTCAGTAAAATTCTGCATACTCCAAGTCTTGGGAAATCAGGGTTTTTATTGACTAGTCGGGAAGGAGGAACTGTTTAACATAGCAAAACGCCTTTGTTTGAGCTGAAATTCGACATGGAAGTCCCTCTTGACCTATTCTAACATATTCTAGAACCTTGACCCGTCATTTTACGCAGATTTCCTTATTCACTCATTTTAGGGCCAAAATCCTCACTTTTCCCCACCTTTTTGCTCTTAAAAGCTGAGTAAAGGTTGCTGCTGTTATTTCTTTTGGTTGCTGAGAATTTTCAGACATATTATATGATAGCTGAAGCCATCATAACTGAAGAATGCGTTTTTCAGGCATGATCTGCTGAAGAATCCATTTTTGGGATATTAAGGTATACTTTCAAAGCTTCCATCCGGATATTGTTGGCATTCATTTGATTCGTGTGTTTCGCTTCCATAGTCTTGATGAGATGGGTTAACTCCTTAATAGGATCATGGATAGCCTCTTCCTTGCCCTTGCCTTTGGACTCATTTGATTTCAATGGCCCTCTAGTGTAACCAGGAATCTCAGATTTTCCTGATTACTTTCTAGCCCTCTCCATTTTCAAGGCTTCCGTTTGAGCTATACCCAAAGTTGTAGGTTCCTTCCTCCTCAACTCATAAGCGGTATCCACACCAAAAGCATCTAAATATGAGCATAAGAGAAATTCATCCGTAGGTTTAACAATTGCAGGCATGCTTTTAACCAATTCATTGAATCTTTTGTTAAACTCCTCCATGGTCTCATTCTCATTCTTCTTTATGGTGCTAATGATACTGATTAGATGACTATTTTGTCTTCTCTCTCCATACTTTCCCATGAAAGCATTAACAATTGTTTATAAAGAATCATGCGAGTTAGCAGGTTGCTCAGTGAACCAATCAAGAGCATCCTCTGTGAAAAATCCTAAATCTGGATTCCTACTGCAACAAATCTGAATTACTTCTCCTATTATTTTTCATAATTATTTCATTACATTGAAATACCAAAGTAATTACTGAAGCAGTCTACACAAACAATGCCGCGGAATAAATCTAAGTGCTGAAACAAACTGAACAAAATGCAATGAAAAACATCCACATTTGACATAGTTATTTTTAGACTAAGCCCCCGGAAAAACCCAATTTGGGAAAACCGGTGCAACAGATCTAAGGGTTTTGTATTATTAAGCAGCAAAATATTGAGTACAACTAGGGTGCCAATATCCGGCTCACCCTTCAGAGAAATCTAGACAACTGATGAATTTGTGAGATATACCTCACTCTGCAAGTCCCCGACTGATCTAAACAACGATGGTGAAACCCCTCTCTGCCTCTGTGTGATTGCCTACGCTGGAATTGTGTAAGCCTGCGTGGGCAAGCTTGAGGAACTGCGTCACCTCTCTCTGCAACTGATCAAGCTGATCTGAGACTGAGTTTTGGCCCTCCTGGCTCAGAAACCCCAGCCTCTAGCTATCTCTGGACTGACTCTGAAAGGCACTGCGTCACTTTTGTGTGATTCCCTTCGGGGACTGCGTCACCCCTTCAGAAAACTACGCTGCCTCTCTCTGCGTCACTTCTGCCTCTCTCTGAAATGTACTCCTGGTCCTCTTGACCAGTTACTGCATCTGCCCCTCTCTGTATCTGATAAATCACTTAGCAAACCCTGCCCTAGTGATTCGATTCTGCCCAAAAGCTGTGTCTCCTCACACAAACTCGAAAATGCCAAATGCTCAATGTGCTCAACTTATTTTCCATAGGCTCCTCACCCTCCTCTTTATATT
This sequence comes from Pinus albicaulis, assembly GCA_034641835.2. Taxonomy (NCBI): domain Eukaryota; kingdom Viridiplantae; phylum Streptophyta; class Pinopsida; order Pinales; family Pinaceae; genus Pinus; species Pinus albicaulis. The sequence goes on along the minus strand of CM076569.1, from coordinate 853,376,229 downwards.
CTTCCGTTGACCCTTCAACGTCCAAGATTAAAACATAATCAAGGGCTAAGATTAACTTAGAGGTGATCCATGAATTTATCTAGAAGATTCACACTTAGTTTAATTAATACCCTTTAATTAATCAATTTCCCTAAGTTTGGACTTAGGAAAACATTAAAAAATGATTAATTAATTTAATTAAACCATCTCTAAGTGGAATTTTCCAAAACCATTTCTGGATTTTATGGAATGCATGTGTCTTAGCCTATATACAAAGTTACAAGGCTAGAGCACATCCGATGCTACCATAAATCAACACTCCCTCTTAGCGAGGAAAGTGCTCTAGGAAAACAACTCAATGTGTTGTTGTTCTGACTTCTGAAACATCTACTACTGTGCTATTGATGCTGCTCACAAATACTGCACAAAAATGTTGCATCTGTACTGCTGCTGACTCTGCATACTGCTGCCAACTGCCACTGTACTGCAACTCCCTTTGAATTCTACAACCATGTTGTTGCACTGCGTGAGCACTGCTTTGCACTGCGTGGGCACTACTTTGCACTGCGCCGCACGACTTGTGCACTGCGTTGTTGCTGCTCATCTGCTGCTGCTACTCATCTACTGCTGCTGCTGCACTGCTACACTGTTGCTAATTGCAACAGAAAAACATCCAAAATTGGACAAGTAAATCTACAATTGAAAAATAAGACTGATTGCTGTTAACTTCTGCACTAGCTCTCTGAAAAACTGTTGCTGCTCTACACTGCGTGACCACTGCAATGCACTGCACTGCTGCTACTCAACTGCTGATGCTGTTGCTCCCTCTCTGCGCTGATCAGGCTCTAGTACTGCTAGCTACTGCATTGTCTTCTCATCTTCTATTGCAATTGTCCATCCTGCTACTGTCTTAAGGCTGCCGTAGCTCACATGTGATCCAAGAGTTCGGAAATTCTCAAGGTTCCTGCCACTTGTAGATTCTGGATCTACAACTCCAAGTTAGCCCATTTCTCTCCTTTCAGAATATGAGCTAACATAGCACAATCTCTTTTTGCCTCAATCTTGGCAGCTCCTGCTTCAGGATCTTCCTTTTCCTCTTTATCCTTTTTCTTAAGAGAACATTGTGTGGCATAATGTCCCATTTCCCCACACTGGAAGCATTTGATCTTAGACAGATCTTTCTTCTTCTACTTCTGTTGCCTCTTTGATGCAAGGGCAGTGTTATCTTCCTCTTCCTTCTTGACTTTCAAACCGCTGCTGCCATCCTCTAAATGGATTTTGAGGTGGTCTCTCCTCAGCTCTTCTTGCTGCAAGGCTGCCCACATTGCTTCCCATCTTGGAAGCCTTTCTCTGCCCAGGATGCTCTGGACAAAGACCTGATAGTCTTCTGAAACAGAGTTCAGAGTGAGACTTACAAGCTCTGAGTCGTTAGGTGTTGCTCCTACTGCTGACAGCGGATCTCGGTTATCCTGAATACGAGACAGGAAGGAGTCAAAACGCTCTCCCTTTTTCATTCTGGTATTACGCATCTTCTCCTCCAGGTACATCTTTTGCTGCTCGAAAGATCCTTGGAATAGCTTTTCCAGCCCTACCCACATCTCTCTAGCAGTGCCTTTTGCTGCTATGTGAGGTACGATGTGATCCTTCACACCATCCAGGATCAATCGCTTGGCTCTTGCCATATTCTTCTTGAATTGTCTTAGATTTGCTGCATCCAAACATTTTGCACATGCGCTCTCTATGACATCGGCAAAAGTCAGAGCATGATAACCATACAAAGCATAAAACGGAGACATACTAATAGACATGTGAAAAGTGGTGTTGTAGCAACATTCTCCCAAATGTAGCCCACGCAGCCATGCCTTCTGCTGCCCCGTGACATAGTTTCGCAAGTAGCCTTCCGGCCACTTGTTCACTATCTCTGTCTGCCCGTCCGTCTGAGGGTGATAGCTGGTACTCGGAGTCAACTCTGTATTGACCAAACGAAAGAGCTCCTGCCAAAACCCGCCCATGAAACGACTGTCCCTGTCACTGACTATGGTCTTCGGGAGACCATGCAATCTGAAAACATCCCTGAAGAACAACTCTGCCATCTGTGCTGCTGTGTATCATGCGGAAATGGCGAAAAAATGAGCATACTTTGTCAGTCGATCAACGACTACAAAGATGCAGTCCTTGCCCTGCACCGTGGGCAACCCAGTGATGAAGTCCATCGAAATGCTTTCCCACTTTCCTTCCGGAATGGGAAGCGACTGTAGTAGTCCCGCTGGGTGACTCACCTCCCCCTTGTTCCTCTAACATACCTCGCACTCCCTGACATCTCGAAGTACGTCCTCCTTTAGGCCTCTCTAAGAGAACTTCTCCCTGATGGCCCTGTAAGTCTTCGTGAATCCATGATGATCTGACAATGGTGAGTCATGGGAGGCACACAATATCTTCTCCTTGAGATGAGAACCCTTAGTCAAGAAGATCCTGTCCCTGAAGTAAATGACCTTGTCTATGACCCTGTACTTGTCATCTGTGATCTGGCCATCCAACACCTCACAGGAAAAACGGTTCTTGGAGTACTCTACCAACAGCTGAGCCCTCCAGTCTGTGTCTATACTCATCAAAGACAACACTGTCGGTCTGCGGGATAGAGCATCGACCACTACGTTGTTCTTCCCTTTGATATACTGAATGTCAAAGTCATATGCTTGGATCTTACTGACCCACTTCTGCTACCTCTCCTGCAACTGCTTCTGCTCTAAGAAAAATCAGAGGTTGTTGTGGTTAGTCCTCACCTAAAACCTGTTGCCCACCAGATACTGCCAGAACTTGGCTAGTGCATGCATAATGACCAGCATCTCCTTGTCGTATATAGGATACAACCTCTCATGCGGCAACAACATTTGGCTCTCGAAAGCTATGGGGTGGCCTCCCTGCATCAAAATTGCGCCCACTCCCTCTCCTGAAGCATCACACTCCAAGATGAAAGGCTGCGTAAAATCCGGCAAGACTAATACTGGGCAGCTGCTCATCACCTCCTTGAGCCTGTCAAAGGCTCTCTACGCTGTGTCCGTCCAACTGAATGCCCCCTTTTTGGTAAGGTCTGTGAGGGGTGCAGCAAGTTGGGAAAACCCCTTGACAAACTTCCGGTAGTAGGTGCAGATGCCTACAAACCCCCGGTGTTCTGTCACATTCCTCGGCTCCGGCCATTCCCAGATGGCCCGAATCTTCTCCTCGTGGACTCTCACTCCGTCCACACCAATGGTATGCCCCAAATAGTGTATCTCTATCAACCCAAACTCGCACTTGGAGAGCTTAGTGTAGAAATGTTGCTCTTCCAAGATGCACAGTACAGCCTCAATGTGTTGCAGGTGATCCTCCCAAGTGCGGATGTATATGAGGATATCATCGAAGAATACCAGCACGAACTTCCTCAACTGACCACGAAAGATGTGGTTCATGTAGGACTGGAAGGTGGCCAGTGCATTGGTTAGCCCGAAGGGCATCACCAAAAACTCAAAGTGGCTGTAATGACATCTGAAGGCCGTCTTGGGGACATCCTGGTCCCTTACTCGGATCTGATGGTAGCCCGACTTCATATCAATCTTGGAGAAGAATGTCGATTCCCTCAGCTCATCCATCAACTCCTCAATCCGCGGAATGGGGTATCAGTTCTTCATCGTCTTCTTATTGAGAGCCCGGTAATCGATGCACATCCTTAGTGTGCCATCCTTCTTCTTCACCAATACAACATAAGAAGCAAATGGGCTAGTATTGGGCTGAATGTGTCCTAGTGCTAAGAGCTCGTGAATGGCTCTCTCAATCTCATCCTGGTAGGCTTTGGGATGCCTATAGGGTGTGGTAATCACAGCCTGAATACCCTGCTCAAGCTCAATGGTGTGCTCAAACCCCCAATCCGGTGGCTGTCCTGGAGGTATATCTCCAAAACCGTAGCATATCTGTCCAAGACCGACTGCACATTTGGGTGAAATGCCTGCCCTGTGGCCCCTGCCTTTCAGATACGCAGCTCCACTGCCCACTCTATCTCTCCCTTTCAGAAGTCTACCTCCATTCGGTGTGCTGAAACTGTCTGTGGAGGATACGTGTGCATGCCTCGGATCATCACATGTTTACTACTCTTCTTGTCCGTCCACTCCATCTCCAAAGTCTCCCAGTCTGTGGTGACCTTCCCCAGCATGATCAACTACTGCACTCTCAGCACCACGTTGGTGTCTGTAATGTCGATCACAGAAAAATGATCTGTCGTCGTACAAGTCCCCATGGTCACGGCTAGTGCCAGAATGTATCTGGCACCCGGTACCAGTATTGAGCAGCCATCAAAGCTCTCTGTCTGTATGCCCCTGCTCTCTATCAGCTGGGCATCAATAAAGTTGTGGGTGGCCCCACTGTCTACTAGAATTGAAACACGCTGTCCCTGAACGGTGTCGAGGACACGCAGTGTCAAATACTTCATAACCCCTCGCAAGGATGCAAGGACTCCTCTTGTGGGTGCAAACGCTGCTCCTCTTGCTCCTGGGGGAGGAGGTGGTGGATAATCCCCTCTCTGCACTATAGCGCTGGCCTCTGTCTCTAACCCCTCATAAGCATCTTCTTCCCCCTTACTGTCGGAGAAGACCTCTATGTAATGTGCCTTCCCCGCAGCACATCGATGACCCAGTGCCCATGGCTCCTGGCATGTGAAGCATAGCTTCCTCCGTCTCAAGTCTCTCTAGGTATCATCATCCAAAGGCCCCCGACCTTGGTTACCCTCGGGAGGTGGAACTCTCGTGTCCTTTCCCTTCAACTGAAATGTCGATCTTTGGGGGAAAGGAGCTCTGGTCATGGGCAAAGCATCCTGCAATTCTCTGGTCCTTTCGACTGCATCTTGAACTATAGCAGGCCTCGTGGATCTGACTAGCCCACGCAAAGGTTCTGCCAACCCGTCAATGAACATGTAAATCCTCCTAGTTGAGGACAAGTTGGGCACCATCAGTGAAAGCCTCAAGACCTCAGAAATGTAAGTTTCTGGGTTTCTTGTTTGCTTGAGCTTGGCCAGCTCAACAAAATGCTCGTCCGGATCCTTCCGGTCAAACCGCTCCACCAACCTCCGTGTAAACTCTGCATACACTGTCATTTCCGAGTGACCCAGCATGGCCATCCCATGGAACCACCAGTCATGGGCCTCTCCCTCAAGGTGCAGCGCTGCCACCTTGATGGCTTCTCCCTTTGTCATCTGGTTGAGCTGGAAATAAATGTCCAGCTTCTCCACCCAAGCTTTCGCTGAACATTTCGAGGATTCGTAAAATGTTGGCAAGAAAAACCTGCCCACCATACGTTGCAGCTCACCATCCTGCGTGTACCTACCACCTCTGTTCTAGTTGCGGGGTCTGTTGTCCTTCTTGAGCTGGAAAATATCGTGGAAAGTGAGAGCTTCACCAAACTCTCATCCATAGGACTGATACTCTGCAAAATAATCCCCCATATGAACCGGCTCCGGTGCCTGAGTTCCTCCCGTCCCAGTGCCTGTAGTCAGGAATGTGGGCATCATAGAATGTGGGGGAGTGAGTGACACTACTTGCTGCGCTGTGGGTTGCTCCTGTATGTGATGGGAAGTACCAGATCCTCACTGATGTGAAAACACCTTGGGGTTTCGCGCTATCTATGGTCCATGGTCAGCTTCTGCCCCATCTCTTCTATCCTCCTCGAGAGCTCCTACACAGATTTTAGGAGGAGTTGCCCGAACTCCTTCCCTTCATCTCTCTCCTCTGCCATAGGTTCTTCCTCCTCTACGTCCACCACTGGAACATAGTCCCCCTCTCCAAAAGTGGCCTCGAGCCTCCGCTCTTGGCTCTTGTACTTTCTTCCCTGGTAAGTGATATATGGTTTTCCTCCCAGTGTCATAGACTGATTTGCTTCACAGGCTGAGCCAAGTCTATGAGCTCTGATACCACTGTAGTATCCCGAACAGGAAATAGACAGCAATATAAAGCAACATAAACAAGTAACTACAACAAATAGAGAGACATCATAAAAATACTGCAAATATGGAGAAACGCTGAGCCATTTTATTATAAACTGAAAGATAACAATAGGTACAAGGTGATCAGAATAATGGCACCTTGGCTTGCTCAAGGCAAGCTGGAAATACTCTCAGAATCTCTCACTGAATGGCTGCTCTCTCATGGACTGCGTAACTCCAGAAACTGCTGCTGCTGCTACTACTGGAACTGCTGCTACTGCTGGAATAGAGCTGCTCCTTGGGGTTGTTCCCCTGCTCAGAAAAATATGAGACTCGGGATACATGCTCTCCACCAATAACCCGGAAAAACCTAGGAAGGAATCCCGAAATGGCTGACCCTGAAAATTGACCTCCCTTGGAAAATCACGCACTCCAGATGAGTACGCTGGCCCTGAACTGATAAACTGTGACTGATGTCCTCCTCCTCCTGCAAAAGATGATTTGTGAAGGGTTGATCCCTTCACAATACTCCTGGATTGAAATCTCCTACTTCCCCTCTCTCTCCGAGCTGCCTCCTCTCCAAACTACGTAATCTCCTAGAGGGACTGCGCTGTCTAAGGAACTGAATGCTCTTGGGTGAAGGATGATAAGTGCTAAGCTTTGAAAAACAATGGTGGAACTCCTCACTTGAGCGGGCACTCGAAGTCCGCCGAGGCTGGGGTTGGGATCTCCGCTCGGAGACACCCGTGTGCTGAACAACACTTGCAGACTTAGCTCAACAGCAAAAGCGTGCTCAATGTCAAAAGAAAGAAATCATAAGATGCATAATAGAATGACTGAATGGTGAGCCTCCTCTCCCTTTTATGCTTGAGAGCCTAGCTCCCCCTTGGGCCCCACTCATCTGTGTTGTCCCTTCTTGGCCATGCTATCCCTGCCACTGCGTTGTCTTGATACACGCAGTCGCTGCGCTGCCTAGCCTACGCTGCCTCCACGCTGCCCCTTCCCCGCACTGTCACTTGGCCCTCCTCGGTCCCACACTGCCAAATAATATTTTCCTCAGTGACTATACAGAATTATTATTTCCTAAGTGTGGGTTATGGGTCCCATCACCCCCTTTATTGACTGTCTAACATTAGAAAGGAAAAACTGAACAAACTGAATATTGCCAATTAGCTGTTGCTAATTGGGAATATTACAGTATGGTTATGATGCATTAACATTTGCTGATGTTATGTTTGGAGCTAACAAGGCCCCCAGGGTCAAAGACTGGATCCAAGAGAGCCAAGATATTCTCAAGGCTCTCAAGGATAACTTGGTGACAACTCAGAATCAACAGAAGATATATGCAGACCGAGGATGTGTGGAGAGGGAGTTTGATGTGGGGGACTTGTTTTACCTTCATCTTCAGCCTTACAGACAGTCCAAGCTGAAGCAAAAGGGGGCTGAGAAGCTCAAGCCTCGCTTCTATCGGCCTTACAGGGTCATCCAGAGAGTGGGGGAAGTAGCATATGAGTTGGAGCTGCCTCAGGGAAGTTGGATACATAACATTTTCCATGTGTCTTGCCTAAAGAAGGACTTGGGAGAACGAGTGACATCATCCACAGAGTTGCCTCCTACACATGATGAGGGGCACTTGGTGGTCCAGCCAAAGGCCATCTTAGATACCAGGGAGAATCATTTGAGGAGCCGGGTGGTGAAGGAATACTTGATTTGGTGGAGGTACCTTCAAGACGACGATGCTACTTGGGAAGGGGAGCAGATCCTCTAGCATCCATCACTGCAGTTGCTTGAGGGCAAGCAACTTCTTGGCGGGGAGGACTCTAATATTCCTAATTAGCAGTTTCGCTAATTAAAATATTAAATTTTGATAAATTTTGCTAACATTAGTTGCTATCTCTAATGTTAGGCAGAAATAAGGTGGGCTGGGGACCCACAAATAATAATTGGGGAAAGATACAACCTATTCCTATAGTTCCCAAGGGAAAATTGCGGCCTTACTGGGGTCCAAGTGGCCAACATCAAATTGGAGGCAGCTCCTTAGGTGGCAGCGTGAGGGAGGCTTGATAGAGGCAACATTGGGATTGGCTCAATGAGGGGACAACGTAGTCCATGGTGGGGCCCAAAGGGAACGTTGGGGCATTTGACAAAAGGAAGGAAAGGCAAGCTCATTCCCCATTCATTCACTTACCTTTCTGATTGTCATTTTGACATAACACACTTGTGCCGGGTGCCAAGTTTGTAGTGTTGTTTAGTACATGAGATTTTCAGGCGAAGATCTCAACCTCTGCGTCAGGGACTTCGAGTGCCTGCTTAGGAGAGGAGATTCACCATTTTGGAGGAGCATTTCACAACCAACATTGCAGGGAGAGCGTTACCACTCTAGGGACCGCGCAAAGGATGTAGTGACTGCACAGTAGGGACGCAGTCCAGTTAGAAGGGTGTTCCGGGAGGAGAGAAGAGGGATTGTTTGCAGCTAAGATTTGGTGCGGAAGCTAAGGGCTTCCTGACAGGGTGATTTCTTTGCATTTTGGGCAATTTTGCAGTGATTTCTCCAGGAGAGGAGCTTCAACCAAGAATGCAATGGGTCAAGCCCAACAGGGGCAATTTTATGAAGTCAAGCATTCCACAATTCCTTCACGGGTTTTTGTGGGTTTCTTGAGTAGAGTCCGGTGTACAAATCCCAAAATTTTCTGAGCACTTGAAGAAACCCAACTAGTAGTGCAAAGTCTGCAGCAACAACATTTCTGGGCAGAGCAATGCAACACCAGAGCTAGGTAGAGCCATTTGCAGAGTCATTACAACTGGGTTTGAGATGTATTTCGGCCTTCCTTGAGCAGGCCCAGCTGCTCCCATTCCAAGACCTTTATTGTACTCAATTCTAGTATTAATAAAATGGCTCAGTTCATCTTTTTGGCTACAGTTTTCATGTATTGATGGTGTAATTTTATATGTTGTAGTTTTTAGCCTATCGCTGCTTTATATTACTGTCATTTTCCGTTTTGGGATATTACATGTGACAGATTGTACCGGTTGCAGCTCGATTCTCCAATGGCACTAGTATGTAGTGACAATAGCAGTGGGAAAGAGATGAATGAGTTATGACATAGGAGAATGGGGCATCTACATCATAGAGCACTCAAGATGCTCAAAGAAACAGTAACAGGAGTTCCAGAACTTGGCTCGGAACACGATGATGTGTGCAGAGGATGCGTCTTGGGAAGTATGCTAAGGAAGCATTTTCAAGAAAGGACAACAAAGCAGATGGTGTGTTAGGACTTAAACATTCAAATATTTGCGGCTCGATGTCCACTTGAGCTCTCAGTGGTGCCGAATACTTCATCACCTTCATCGATGACCATTCTAGGAAAACCTAGATCTACTTCTTGAAGACCAAAGATGAGGTCTTTGATAGTTTCAGAGAGTTGAAGGCTCTCGTGGAGAATATGATAGGGAATACGATCAAGATTCTTCGCTCAGATAATGGTGGAGAATATATAGATAAAGACTTCACAATTTTTTGCACAAAGGAACGCATCTGATGAGAATGGACAACTGCATATAATCCACAACGGAATGGGGTAGCGGAGCAATAAAATAGAACCATAATTGGGGCTTCAAAAGATATTTTATATGACCAAGATTCACCTAGATTTTTATGGGCAGAGGCATGTAACATAACAGTATATATTCAGAACAAGACTCCTCATAGGGCATTCGGGAAGAAAACGCCAGAAGGATTCTTCATAGGGAAGAAACCAGAAGTTAGTCACTTCAGGATTTTTGGCAGCGTTGCTTATTGCCAAGTGCCAAATGAAAAACGTACCAAATTGGATCAGACTGCAGAGAAGGGGTTCTTCGTTGGGTATAGAAAAACCTCAAAGGCATACAGGATCTACATTCCTAGCAATGGGAAGATTGTGGTGAGATAAGCCGTGAAGTTCATGGAGGACCGAGCTTTCAGGAGATCTTGTGAGATGCCTACAGGTGATTAGAATAAGTCAACAAAATCTCCTTTGGTCCAGCAGTAGGGGCAGCCACAATGGCAGCCAATGGGACAAGTAGGAGGATAGTCACAGAGATCGAGTATTGTGACCAGTACCAATATTTCCTCAGGTACAGGAAATTCGGGGAGTTCTCAACAGACAAAGCAACAAAGATAGGATGAGGAGTTGTTTGAACCTCCCACCACTAGTGGTCGAGACAACAAAGAGGTTTATCATACATTGAGAGATGCAAAGGAGTTTGTTGGAACTCCTAAGTCGAACAAAAGATAGTGTAGACAACCTGACAGGTACCCAGCAAAGGTGGCTCAGGTTGCATAACCTTCCATCTTTCAGGAGGCCGCACAACATTAGGTATGGGTAGACGCCATGGTAGAAGAGTATAGGTCTATCATGATGAATGATAATTCGGAGGTGGTGCCAAGGCTAGAAGATAGGCCAGTTGTAGGTTCTAGATGGATCTACAAGATCAAGTATGCTGCAGATGGAAGTGTGGAAAAGTATAAGGCTAGGTTCGTGGCAAAGGGTATGCACAGAAAGAAGGGATAGGTTATGAGGAGACCTTCGCCCCAGTTTCCAGATACACCTCTATTCGAACAGTTATATCCTTAGCAACACGGATGGGTTGGCAGATTCACCAGATGGAGGTCAAGACAACATTCTTGAACGGGGTGATAGAGAAAGAGGTGTACATAGAACAACCAAAGGTCTTCGAGACTCATGAGAGAAGCACTCATGTGTGCAGACTGAAGAAAGCTGTATACGAGCTCAAACAGACTCCCAGGGCATGGTATGGTCAGATTGATAGCTACTTGCTATAGATGCGATTCGTCAAGAGTGACGCAGATTCCAACCTTTACTATTTAATGGTAAGGGTGAGCCACTCATCGTAGTATTGTATGTGGATGATCGCTTCTTGATAGGATCATCAGGGCTCATAGAAGATTGCCAGAGGAACTTGGCAGTAGAATTTGATATGAAGGATTTGGGATTGATGCACTACTTCCTAGGATTGAAAGTGTGGCAGAAGGATGGTGAGATCTTCCTTAGGCAGGGAAGATATGTTACAAATATTCTAAATAGGTTCAAAATGCAAGATTGTAGACCCATGTCTATGCCCATGATCACCAATTGGAAGAAGATAGATGCATCAGATGACAAGGATGTTGATCCCACCTTGTATAGACAACTTATCGGGTCTCTTATGTATCTGGTGAACACTAGGCCGAATATTTTCTTCGCGGTCAATACCATCAGTGAGTGTATGGTAGAATCAAAGAGGGTGCATTGGGCAGCAGTGAGGCATATTTTGAGATATGTGCATGGCACAATCGTGTGCGGGTTGAGATATAGTTGTGGAGATGATGTCAGACTATGTGGATTCATAGATGCAGATTGGGCAGGCAGCTCAGTGGACAGGAAAAGTACCTCCGGGTATTGCTTTAGTGTTGGATTAGGGATAGTTTCTTGGTGTAGTAGGAAGCAAAAGTCAGTAGCACTGAACTCTGTAGAAGCAGAGTATATGGCAGCAAGCACAACTACGTGCAAAACTATTTGGCTTCGAAAGCTTCTAGTAAGCATGTTCAGGCAAAGGATGGAAGCGGCCAATGTTTATTGTGATAATCAAAGTTGCATAAAGCTCTCAGAGAATCCATTGTTTCATAACAGGTCAAAATATAGGTATTCGATGTCATTTCATCAAAGATTGTGTAAAACGAGTTGTCCAGCTACAATATGTTCCCATAGAAGTGCAGGTTGCAGATACTCACGAAAGCTCTAGGGAGAGTTAAGTTCGTCTATTTCAGAGAACAAATGGGTATGGTGGAGAACCCGTTTCAGTAGCAGAGTCAGATTACCTTGGATGATTCTCAGTTGCAACAACAACAGATGAGAGGGAGTTGCAGTGCAGATGCAGTACTGGCAGCAGTACAATAGGGTCAACCAACAACACAGATGCAACTTATATCAGAGCTGCTCAGTATTTGGTGGGCATCAATAACTAGACATCAACAACGTGACAGGAGATGATGCAGAGAGAGGGTGTTGTGACATGGTGTGCAGTATTAGAACACATTCCTCGCTAAGATGGAGTGTTAGTTTTTGTAGCATCCGATGTGTTCTAGCCACAAAATTTGGTGGAGAGGCTAGAGCCTAGAATACATGAGATGTCCAAAACCCATAAATCGTTTCTGGAAATTCCACCTAGTGTGAAAATTTCTTAAACTTAAGAAACCCTACTGTTAAATCTTGATTTACTTGGCCTACTTACATAAGATATTAATCTGAATATTTAGAAATAACATCGAAGTAAATATAGTTAACGACCTACACATATAGATCAAGTACTGAATAACATGCTCATACACAAAGTGACACACAAGGATTTTCTGGACAAATGTCTCCGAGAAAAGCACAATGTGGGAAAATCGATGTTGCTAGCTTCTGGAGGGTTTTTATTATTATGCAGATTCTAAGTACAACAATCCTGGGCACCAAAACTAGTTAACCCGATAGAGAAATATACTTGGCAGCAATACCTCTATCCCGAAGACCGAAAAATATGACTGATTCACACCCTCAAACGGGAGTTATAAAACTCAGCCCCTTTCTGGTCTCTGGAAACCCCAACACTGCTCTGAAGCCCTCTGCGTCAGCCTCTACACTGCTCAGGAAGGGCGTGCATCACCCTAGAAGGGGTTACGCTACCCCTGCGCCGCCCTAACTGGGCCTGCGTCAGCCTTGCTTGGGTCCTGCTGCCTCTAGGCTGCCCTTGCTAGGCTCTTGGCTGGACTGCGTAGCTGCTGCCTTTGCGCTCCTCTGAAATGCTCCTTCTCTGCCCTCGTTGTGCTCTTGGCCTAGGATCAAACCATCCCGCTTGCCAATACTGCCACTCGCTACAGTTGAAACAGTTTTGAAATTCTTAGCAAACCACGCCCTAGAATCTCAGCTTAGCTTCAGTGCTCTGCTAGTGTGTGTGTTCTCCAACTGACCCCAAGCCCTTGTCTTATACTTTTCTCGTTGAAACATCAACGAACATGATCTAATCTCTAATCGACGATTAAGATTAGAAGCTGCTTGATCCGAGTCACTTAGGTCATTCTCATCGCATGTTTAATTTAATTCACTTTAATCTTTTAATTTTCCTAAGTTAGACTTAGGGTCCTTAATTAAAAATATTAATTATTTGAATAAAACTTAAAGCAGATGGAATTCTTCTAAACGCTTTCTGGGTCTTGGAGATCTCATCTACTCTAGCTCCTCCACAAAATTTGGGAGCTAGAGCACATCCGATGCTACCCCAACACCCCAAAATCTCAACACTCCCTCTTAGCGAGGAATGTGCTCTAGCAATACACTTCACCCCGAAGTACTGCTCTGATCTCTGGTGTCGGCCTCTACGTGATGCTTGGCCTGCTGCCCTTCATCATTGCGCTGCTGCTGCTCTCTATACTGCTGCTCATGACTCTGCCACCGTCACTGCTACATTCGTACTGCAGCTCCATCTCAAATTGCTGCATCGTGCTGCCAACTGCTGCACTGCAACTCAGTTGCTGAGAGTAAGCAATTAAAGAACCCTTATCCAATGACAGACAAGTCAGTCGGGATGCATCTCATCACTGAAGCTCCATAGGTTGCTGCTCTGTACTGTTCTACTGAAGCCACTGCACTGCTACAGTGCTGCAGCTTTGCACTGCGTAAGCATGCCTCCTCTGCGCTGCCTCTGCGTTGCTGCCTCTATGCTGCTGCTGCATCTACACTGCGCTGCTATCTCTCCAGCGTATCAGCCTCTGCCTTTGCTTCATCCGTGATCTTTGGACCCATTGCTTCAATCATTCCTTGCTACTGTCTTAAGGCTCCCATAACTCAGATGTGATCTAAAAGTTGGGCTACTCAAGGATCCCGCCATCACTCTGTAGCTGCTCTACAGATCAATATCGCCCCACCTCCGTGGTTCATGAGCATTCATGTTGACGTCATCATCGAAGCCATTGTCTGCTACAACAGCCTTGGAACTAGAAACTTCCTTGTCCTTCTTCCTTTGAGGACAATTACTGGCGAAGTGTCCAAGTTCGCCACGTTGGAAACATTTGATCTTTGATAGATCATGCTTCTTTTTCCCTTGTTGCTTATCTGATGCCAAGGCTGCATCTTCCTCTTCCTCCTTCTTCACCTTGCCCGCTTCGATGTTGGTCTGCTTCTTGGTCATTCAGCGAATCTCCTCTTGTCGGAGGATAGCCCACATATCGTCCCAATTAGGAAGGTCCACTTTGCCCAAAATGCTTTAGACAAATGTTTCCCAGTCCTTTGTGACTGCGTTTAGAGCAATCCTCACCATGACATCATCCTCCAACTTGACCCCCATGCCAGTCAGCTGATCCCGGATCGACAGTAGTCTGAATAGGAAAGGAAAGGATCGATTTCCTCTCCCTTGGTCATCATAAATAACCTCAGTTGGTTCTCCAAAAGCATCTTCCTTTGGACGGACTTCCCTTGATACAATGTGGTTAAAGCTTTCCAAATCTCATGAGCCGTCTTCTTCTCGACTATGTGCGGTATCGCATGATCTTTAACTTCATCCATGATGAAGTGCTTGGCATGTGCCATTGCTTCATTATGCTCTGCTAGGAGTTTCACATCGGTTGGTGTAGCCAACACACTCTCTACATGCTCCCTCAAGCCGTATGCCTCCAATACTACCAAGATTCTGGCCTTCCAGATAGCAAAGTTGGACAAGCCGTCCAACCTATCCTTATCACACATTCCGTGTGGCGCCATCTACTCAGATCTACTTTGTCAGAACAGATCTTTCTCTCCCCGCCTCTCAATTGAAGCTCGGATCTAGGGTCCTTGGCGAAAAAAGGCACCCTTTGCTCCCTCTGACAAATGATTTCCTCCTTGGAAATATGCCAAATGCAACTAATCAACTCTCTTCGATCACCCTATGATCGATCCTCAGATTTCTTTTGGCATTGAATTCTGCTGAGCAGCTGTTCTCCTCCCGCTCTTTGTCAACTTAGCTTAGGCTTAATTATGCATTGGCAGAATCTTCACCCCACCAACAACTGCTGAAGATTTGCAACTCAGCTTCCGGTTCATGACACTCTGCACAACAATAAATTACTGGACTGCATCACCCTGGTTGGCCTCTGCATGAGCAGACTGGCTCAACGCAGCCTCTGCGCAGCGCAAGCTGCTCTTGCGTCCTTTTGGAGAGCACTGCACTGTCTCTGCGTCACCCAGCTGGGCCTGCGCTGCCATCTGCGTGGCTCTTGCTGCTTTCTGCAACACAAATTTCTTCAGCCGTCTCGCTGGAGATCCAGTTTGATCTGCAGTCGCTCTGATACCATGTGAAAATTTCTTAAACTTAAGAAACCCTTCTATTAAATATTGATTTACTTCTCCTACTTACATAATTTATTAATCAAAATATTCAAAATTAACATCGAAGTAAATACAGTTAACAACCTACACATACAGATGAAGTACTAAATAACATGCTCATAGACAAAGTGACACACAAGGATTTTCTGGATAAATGTCCCCGAAAAAAACCCAATGCGGGAAAACCAGTGCTACTAGCTTCTGGAGGGTTTTTATTATTATGAAAATTCCAAGTACAACAATCCTGGGCACCAAAAATAGTTAACCCGACAGAGAAATATAAATGGTAGCAATACCTCTATCCCGTAGACAGAAAAATATGACTAATTCACACCCTCAAACGAGATTTACAGAACTCAGCCCCTTTCCAGTCTCTAGAAATCCCAACGTTGCTCTGAAGCCCTCTGCGTTAGCCTTCTTGGCCTGCGTCAGCCTCTGCGCTGCTCCGGAAGAGATTGAATCACCCTAGAAAGGGTTACGCTGCCCCTGCGCTGCCCTAACTGGTCCTGCGTCAGCTTTGCTTGGCTCCTACTGCCTCTGGGCTGCCTCTGAAGCTCTGCACAACCTCTGCGTGGCAGGCTTTGTGCTGCCTCTCCGGACTGCCCTTTGCCCTCTCTGCCTTTTACTCTCCGAATTAGGAAAGATCTCCAACCAGAAAGTTATCTCTGCCCCTCTCTGCAAGAATCAACTCGATCGATCTTCCCCTTGAGCACTGTTCACTAAAGAATTTCGATCTCTAGACTCTCTCAGTATATTTTCCAAATGCCCATCAAGTCCTTATAATCTTCTCGTTGAGACTTCAACGACCGAGATTAAATCACTAATCAACGACTAAGATTAACTTGACTTGATCTTTGTCTTTTTCTAGAGGATTCACACCCTGTTTTATTAATACCCTTTAATTATTTTAATTCCCTAAGTTTAGACTTAGGATCCCATTAGTCTAATAAAACACAATCATGGTGGAATTTCCTAAAACACTTTCTGGGTTCTTTGGAATACATGTGTCTAAGCCTCCCTGAAAAATTTGAGACTTAGAGCACATCCGATGCTACCAAAAACCAACAAGAGGGAGTGTTGATTTTTGTAGCATCAGATGTGTTCTATCCTCAAGATTTTGCAGAGTGGCTAGGACACATGCATTCTCTAAAACCCAGAAAGCGTTTTGGGAAATTCCATCCAGAAATGGTTTAATTAAAATAATTAATCATTTTTTAATGTTTTCCTATGTCTAAACTTAGGAAATGTGATTAATTAAGTCAGATGTGAATCTTCTGGATGAAGACACATATCAAATCCTAGCTAATCTTAGCCTTTGATTATGTTTTAATCTTGGTCGTTGATATGTCAACAAGGGATTATAAGAAGGAGCTCGATGGGCATTTGGAGAACACATCGAGTGAGAGATCTAGAGATCGAATTCTCAAGAGAGCAACACAATAGTTGACAGAGAGAGATCAAGTTGATTTCTTGCAGTGAGGGGCAGGGATAGTTGTCCTGTGGAAGATTTTCCAGATCCTGAGAGTGCAAGGCAGAGAAGGCAGAGAGAAGTTCAGAGAGGTTGTGCAGTGTCACGCTCGGCAGCGCAGAGCCTCTGAGGAGATCCGCAGTTTTGCTGAGGAGTAGTGCTGATCTAGTGCCAGGAGCCGGGGTCTGAGATCGAAGGGCCAGAGATCTGAGCATCCAATCGGCAGATCGATCAACTAGAGGGGTGATGCAGTCCCTAGGAGCTGTGATGCAGAGCCAGCGCAGTGATTGCATAGAGGCTGCGTAGGGCTAGCCATTCAGAGGCTGGATTAGTGTTGGATCACCAATAACAGTGTGAGATAATTTCTCACTATCTTTTTGCCAGTTCATTCTCTGTATCAGATTGCCATTTTGGGCATCCAAAGACTTGTATTCAGAAACTACTGCATAATATTATAAACCCTCAGCTGCTGCACCAGTTTTCCCATATTGGATTTTTCCCGGGATATCGTCCAAAAACAACGGTTTATATGTGTGTGTTTATTTCTTTCTTGCTAGTATTTTGTTTCCGTAATATTTTTATGTTGTGAAGGCTACAGTAGAATTTATTTAGATTTTTACTGTGTAACACCATAAATAACTTGATTTTGAATTAACAAGTAGAAGAAATAAAATCAGTTGCTGCAGTAGGGATTCCAATTGTGAAATTTTCACAGAAGATGGCAAGTGAACTCCTCCAGTCCCCATAAAACATCTCCAAAAGCCCCTGGGCCCGCTGATGAAGTAAACTTGCACCTGTGACCTGTCTACCTCCAGCCCTGAAAATCCATCCTAACCATGCCATAAGGATCACCAGAAAAAGGAACATCACAAAATTCTAGTGGCTGGAGAGCCTAAACATTAAGTAGGTAGGGTTTTCCACAAAACCTATCAATTTTGTGGGCATCCACTTCAATTTCATCCATAAATTCTCTTGCCCTAGGTGTTTTTGCTAAGAGAGAAACCCTAGTTTTTCTTTCCTCAACTTAAGGGCTTTCTTGAAGGTTTCATGAGCCTTTTCTTAGCTAATATATATTGTAGGAAACCTTTTCTCTTGGACTTGACCTTTAGTTACCCCAACACTCGTCAAATCAATCAAACCCTAGGTGTTTTGCATTCATCTCTAGGTATCTTCATAGAAAGCGAATTTCTTCCTTGTGAAGCCTTGGACCAAAACTGTGTCTGCCCTGAAGACCTTTTAGTGGGATGATTTCTTACCTTAAACCTAGAATACCTATTATAAGTCATCTTTGTCTTACCGAGACTCCAATCGGTGAAAGTACATAAAGAGCAGGAGATTTTGGCTATGGTGACAGTGGGCCGCTACCCCATTGTTGTTAATAGGTTTAGTTTATACCTTGTAGGGTTTCCCTCTCCAAGGTCTGCTAGATTTTGCAGCAACAGGTCCTCTTCTTTAGGCCTTGTCGTAGACTCCGTTAGCCCCTTGATTGAGAAAAACATCAAAGCACTATTGGTTAATCTTCATAAGAAAACAAAATTTAAAACCCTAATTTTTTTTAATGTTTTTTTAGGGTATTACGGTTAGGTTACAAAAAAAATTGCATTTAATAGCATAAATTACCTTGGATGTTATAGTCCTAGGGTTAGGCTTTGCATGTACTAAATTGGAAAAGCATAAATATCATTTTTCATGCATTTTTCAGCCATTAATTAGGGATGACGCCTAGGGTTTTATAGTTGTTTTAAGTGTTTTCAACCATGTTGTAATTTTTTTCCTAGTTTATTTTTTAAATAACCTTTTGTTTCAACTTGTTTATTATCAATGTTCCACCAAGACGTTGGGACGGGGGGACGCGGGTGCAGGGAGACGCTCAGGGGGGACGTGTGGAAATACCGTCAAATTTTAGGGAAATTTAGGGGGTATCGGGAGACGCCAAGGCATATATTTTTTTTAAATATATATATATATATATATATATATATATATATATATATATATATTCAAATTCATATTCAATAATGAAAGCATAAATATATTGATCCATACATAATTGAATGAAATAATGAAATACACTGATCCATATTCATCGTTCATACTGATACATACATCATTCATACTCATCATTCTTCCATACACCACGAGATTCAATAATGAAATTCATTGATCCATATTCATCATTCATCATTCTGAAATCTAATTAGTATTAAGAAAAATAGGTTATAGTAGATACCAATGTTATTGGAACCAAACTGGTGATTGAGCCGGAAAACCTCTAAATCGAGAATTGGTCAGAACTGGACTAGAACCGGTAAAAAATCTGGACCAAAAAACCAATCAACCAAAAACACCCAAAATATTCAAATTTCAAAGAAAAACATATATATTTATGTGCATCCATATGAATCCAAACCATTTATACACAAATAAACTAAAATTCTCATTTATATAGCATGTAAGGGTACACAACCAAAATAGCACTCAGTGCAATCCATTTCTAAACCAAAATCATATCAACAAACAGGCACTAGATGGCCTCTATCACCCAAAAAAAAATCTTGCTACAACAAATACCTACATATCATCAAAATCATTACCTATATTGGGATCTTCGTCATCAATGTCACCCTCTAACCATTAAAATAAGATAGAAAAAATGTAGCATGTCAAGTCTAGACAGGGACATTTTTAGTAAGGTCATGATAAAGGAGTTCAACAACCAATGCCACTAACATCAAGGTTCATAGAAGGCTTGGTGCTCTTGATTAAATACTAGTTCCATACCCTTGTACATGAAAAAATCCAATGGAAACGTTGCAATCCCCCTCATCCTGAATCCTAAAACACTGTTAAGTCTGCTAGATTTTGAGTGAGATCCAAAATTCTACTTTCTCCATATGAAATCCAATGAGGTCAGAACCACTCTCAAACATCTTGAGTCATTTCATGGTAATGTTAACAATTTAAGTAAAAGGATGAAAATAAAAGATAAAGGTGAGTCTTTTTAACATTACCATGGATTGCATAACAGTGATAGGGCCATAGGCTTGAATATTAGGCTTCCCCACAAAAAAATACTTGAAACTCAAAAGGGGTGCTTCTTGGCGCCCCCGTTTTGAGGGGGTGCACCCAGAAGCACCCCTTTTATGTGAAAATTTAAGTCCTAAAAATACTTCTGCAGTGATAGATTTATCTCTCCTACTTATTATTTCCAATAAGTTATTTATAGATTCTTCCAGTAAATTTCGAAATAAATACTACTGCAACATTCACTCAAGTATATGCAGAGAATAGAACAATAAGAAATACAAGCATAAGAATCAATCACATAGACACACTTATTTTTGGACAATTGTCCCCGGAAAAACCTAATGCGGGAAAACCGATGCAGCAGATGAGGGTTTATATATTATTCTTCAGCGATGAAATTCTTTACAAGGAAAAGACTGGCATACTTCTTTAGAAAACACCTGAGATAAATTCTCACGAACCCTCTAGAGAATTTCTAACACTCGGAAAACTCACAACTTCCCTCTGCATCCTTCTGCGTGTCTCTCTACATAGTGCCTGCATGAGAATGCATCACTTTGCGTGAGCTTTCTACGCTGCTGCTTTTCGCTGCCTTCTCCGACCTTCTGCGTCCTTCTTTCCTCGACCCTTGTCACTGTTGACTCCCTCTTCTTTCTCTGCCCTGCAACTCTCCCTCTGAAATCGAGTTCTGTTCCTTTAGAATCGACCTCCTTCGGGTTACAGAGTGTATACCCGGCTTGCTTTCCAAATGACCCTCAAGGCTTCTTATATAATCATCTCATTGATGAATCAACGACCTAGATTAGGAGTCTAATCAATGGTAATATTAAAACTTGACTTGATCTTCGTTCTCTAGAAGATTCACACTCTGTTTTATTAATACCCATTAATTATTTAATTTCCCTAAGTTTAGACTTAGGGTCTCCATTAAAATAATTAATTATTTTAATAAAACATGAACCAAGTGTAATTTCCACAAACGGTTTCTGGGTTCTTTAGAATATTGATGTCCAAGCCTCCTTACAAATTTTGAGACTTGGAACACTTTCCAGTGCTGCAAAAATCAACACTCCCTCTTAGCAAGGAAGGTGTTCTAGCAATATGCCTGCTACATGCTGCTCTATCTTGAAGCATCCTTTGCGTTGCTGATGCCTGGCTGCTGCCCCTCATCTGTTGCGCTGCTGCCCATGACACTGTCACTGTCACTGCCTCATCTGTACTACAACTCCCTTTGAATCGTGAGCCTATCCATTCTTGCTACCGAAATGGATTCTTGATCATATCCATCTTTTCTCTGAAATAGAAAAACTTAGTCTTCCCTAGAGCTTTCGTGAGGATATTTGCCAGTTGTTCTCCTGTAGGAGTGTACTGCAATTGTACATCTCCCCGTTGAACACAGTCTCTGATGAAGTGACACCTGATGTCAATGTGCTTCGACCAATCATGAAACACAGGATTTTCAGAGAGCTTGATGCAACTCTCATTATCACATAGAATGTTGGTCGCCTCCATTTTTTCCTTGAGTAAGTTCACAAGTAATTTCCGAAGCCATATGGCCATAGACGAAGCTGTGCTTGCTGCCATATATTCAGCCTCTGCTGAGCTCAAAGCCACATATTTCTGTTTGCTGTTGCACAAGGAGGTCATTCCTGATCCAGCACTGAACCAATACCCACTGGTACTTTTCCGATCTACTTTCCGATTTGCATCAGTCAACCCACTGAACCTAATGTCATTGCCTTGGGTGTATTTCAGTCCAAGCTCGACTATTCCTTGTAGATATCTGAGAACATGTTTGGCTGCTGCCCAATGAGCCCTCCTTGGTTCCACCATGAACTGACTGAGAGTATTGACAGCATAACAAATGTCTGGTCTTGTTTTGACCAGATACATTAGAGATCCTATGAGCTTCCTATACAAAGTAGGATCAACCTCATCATCTTCGAATGTGTCAATTTTGTTCTAGTTGGTAATCATTGGAGTAGCCATGGGTCTATAGTCCTCCATCTGAATCCTCTTTAGAATTTTTGTAGTATACCTTCCTTGACCAAGGAAGATCTCACCCTTCTGCTGCCAAACTTCCAACCCCAGAAAATAATGCATCAGCCCTAGATCCTTCATGTCAAATTCTGTAGCTAAATTCTCCTTGCAGTCCTTGATGAGCCTAGATGATCCTGTCAAAAATAGATCATCTACATACAACACTAGTATCAGAGGCTCATCTCCTACTCTCAGATAGTAGAGATTGGGATCTGCGTCACTCTTGACAAATCCCATCTTCTGCAAGTAGCTATCAATTCGTCCATACCAAGCTCTAGGGGCTTTCTTCAGTCCATATAAGGCCTTCTTGAGCCTGCACACGTGATTTTTCTACTCATGCGTCTCAAAGCCCTCTCGTTGTTCAGTATATACTTCTTCTATCACCCCATTCAGGAACGCAGTATTGACGTCCATCTGGTGAATCTCCCATCCCGTCTGCGCAACAAGAGATATCACGGATCTAATAGAAGTATATCGGGCTACTGGGGCGAAGGTCTCTTCATAGTCTATCCCTTCCTTCTGAGCGTACCCCTTAGCCACAAACCTGACTTTATATTTTTCGATGCTGCCATCTGCAGCATATTTCATCTTGTAGATCCATCTCTAACCTACAACTGATCTGTCCCGAGGCCTGGAAACCACTTCTCATACATAATTCGTTAGATGGAGCTGTATTCTTCCACCATTGCATCAACCCATACCTGGTGCTGAGCTGCCTCCTAAAAACTAGAGGGTTCCCCAACCTACTCTACCAAAGCTTGGTATCTTTCAGGTTGCCTGTGCTGCCTCTTCTCATTTCTGGGGGCTCCAACAAGCTCTTCTGCATCCCTCAGAATTTGTCGTAATTCCTTGCTCGTCCTACCACTGGTAGTCGGTGGATCTACCTGCTCTTCTTCCTGCAAGTCCTCGGGAGTGTGAAAATTCTCAACCAGTTGCAGTGATATATTTATTTCTCCCACTTATTATTTCAATAAGTTATTATTCAGAATTTTTTTGGCAAATATCGAAATAAATACTACTGCAACATTCACAATTATATATGCAGAGAAATGAACAGTAGAGAACATAAGCTCAAGAACCAATCACATGTACACAATTATTTTTGGACAAATGTCTCCGGAAAAACCCTATGTGGGAAAACCGGTGCAGCAGATGAGGGTTTTATTAATTCTTCAGAAAATGATATCATTATAGGGAAATATTCGACAGATAATTTCTGAACCATTTGAGACTGAATGCCCAACTTTCTCGGACAAATTTCTGACACCTAGAACAACCCTTGCAAGCCCCTGTGTTAGTCTGCGTGATTTTCTGCGCAGTCCCAGAGCTGGAATGCGTGAATCTGCGTGGGGTGTCTACGCTGTAGCCTCAAGCTACCTTCTGTGACCCACTGCTGCTCTCCGACCCTGATCTCGATCAACCCTGACCTCCTCTTGCAAGTCTCCCGCTGGGATCGAATTCTACATCAGAATGGATCTCCTTCGGGTACTGAGTGTGTGCCCGACTTATTTTCTAAGTGACCCTCAAGCCTTCTTTTATAGTCTTCCTGTTCGAGAACCAATGGCCCAGATTAAAAGATTAATCAATGGCTAAGATTAAATCTTGACTTGATCCATGTTTTCTAGAAGATTCGCACTCTGAATTATTAATGCCCTTTAATTATTTCCTTTTCCTAAGTTTGGACTTAGGGTCTCCATTAAAATAATTAATTATCTTAATAATTCTTGAACCGAGTGGAATTTCCACAAACTGTTTCTGGGTTCTTTGGAATGTGGCTGTCCAAGTCTCCTTGCAAAGTTGGAGACTTGGAACATTTCCAGATGCTACAAAAATCAACACTCCCTCTCAGCAAGGAAAGTGTTCCAACAATATGCCTGCTGCATGCTGCTCTGATTCTGAAGAACCCTCTACGTTGCTGCCCCCTATATTGCTGCCTTTGACACTGCCACTATTACTTGCTGCATCTGTAGTACAACTCCCTCTGAAAACTGAATCCTCCATTGCTGCTACTGGAAGGGATTCTTCATCATCCCCATCTTTTCTCTGAAGTAGACAAACTTTGTCTTTCCTAGAGCCTTGGTGAGGATGTCTGCCACCTGTTCTCTTGTTGGAGTGTATTGCAACTGAACAGCTCCAATGTATACCCAGTCCCTGATGAAGTGACACCTGATGTCAATATGTTTCGACCTATCATGAAACACAGGATTTTCAGAGAGCTTTATGCAACTCTGATTATCACATAAAATGTTGGTTGCTTCCATTTTCTCCTTGAGTAGATTTACTAACAGTTTCCTAAGCCATATGGCTTCGCACGAAGCTGTGCTAGCTGCCATATACTTTGCCTCTGCTGAGCTCAGTGCCACGGACTTCTGTTTCCTACTGCACTAGGAAGTCATTCTCGATCCTAGACTGAAACAATACCCATTGGTACTCTTCCAATCAACTGAACTTCCGGCCCAATCTGCATTAGTAAAACCACTCAACCTGACATTATTGTCATTAGTGTACTTCAATCCAAGCTTGAATGTTCCTCGAAGGTATCTAAGAACATGTTTGGCTACTGCCCAATGTGCCCTCTTCGGTTCCACCATGAACTGACTTAGGGTATTAACATCATAACAGATGTCTAGCCTTGTATTTACTAGATACATCAATGACCCTATGAGCTGTCTGTACAGCGTAGGATCGGCTTCATCATCATCAAACGCGTTGATTTTCCTCTAGTTGGTAATCATTGGAGTGATCATGGGTCTACAATCCTCCATCTGAAATCTCTTCAGAATCTCTGTAGTGTATCTTCCTTGACCAAGGATGACCTCCCCATCTTGCTGCCAAACTTCCAACCCCAAAAAATAGTGCATCTGTCCCAGATCCTTCATGTCAAACTCTTCAGCTAAATTCTTCTTGCAATCTGTGATGAGCCTTGATGATCCTGTCAAGAACAAATCATCCACATACAATACCAGTATCAATGGCTCACTCCCAACTCTTAGATAGTAGAGATTGGGATATGCATCACTCTTGATGAATCCCATCTTCTGCAGATAGCTGTCAATTCGACCATACCAAGCTCTGGGAGTTTGCTTTAGTCCATATAATGCTTTCTTCAATCTGCACACATGAGTTTTCTGATCATGTGTCTCAAAGCCCTCCAGTTGTTTTATATATAGCCCTATCACACCATTCAAGAATGTTGTCTTGATATCCATCTGGTGAATTTCCCATCCCATCTGCGTAGCAAGGGATCACAGACCTGATAGATGTGTATCTGGCTACCGGGGCGAAGGTTTCTTCATAGTGTATTCCTTCCTTCTGAGTATACCCCTTAGCCACGAACATGGCTTTAAATATTCTCGATGCTCTCGTCTGCAGCATGCTTGATTTTGTAGATCCATCTGGATCCTACAACATATCTCTCCTGTGGTCTGGGTACTACTTCCTAGACATCATTTTTCATGATGGAACTGTACTCTTCCACCATTGCATCAACCCATACCTGGTGCTGAGCAGCTTCCTGGAAACTCGAGGGTTCTCCGACTTGAGCAACCAAGGCTTGATACCTCTCAGGCTGCTTACACTGTCTCTTCTCATTCCTGAGATTTCTGACATAATCCTCTGCATCCTTCAGAATTTGTTGAAGTTCCCTGCTCGTTCTTCCATTGGTGGTGGGTGGATTTACCATCTCCCCTTCTTGCAAATCCTTGCAGCGTAAGGCAATTCTCGCATCTTCTCGCTTTCCTCCATAAATTTCACATCTCTTCGCACCACTACTTTCCTGCTCTCAGGAACGTAGATGCAATAAGCCTTTGCATTCTCACTGTATCCTGCTAAATACCCTCTTTCAGCAGTCATTTTCAACTTCTTCCTCTTCTCACTGGGTACATGACAGTAAGTTGTACTGCCGAAGATCCTAAAGTGACTCACTTCGGGCTTGCTGGCAGTGAAGATACTTTCTGGCGTGATATTTCCCAGTGCAGTGTGAGGAGTTCTGTTATGAATGTAGACAACTGTATTGCACGCTTCAGCCCATAGGAATTTGGGCATGCCTTGATCATACAACATAGCTCTGGTTGCTTCAACAATAGTCCGGTTTTTCCTTTCTACCACTCCATTATGTTCTGGATTGTATGGAGCTGTCCATTCTTTTTTGATGCCTTCTCTTGCGCAGAATCCGGTGAATTATTTATCTATGTATTCACCTCCATTATCTGATCGCAATACCTTGATCTGCTTTCCTGTCAGATTCTCCATCAGAGCTTTGAACTCTTTAAATCGACTGAAGACTTCATCCTTGGTCTTAAAGAAGTAGATCCAGGTTTTCCTGGAATGGTCATCAATGAAGGTGACGAAATATTTGGCACCACTAAGAGCTCTCGTGGACTTCGGCCTGCAGATATCTGAGTGTATTAAATCTAACACACCCTTGGCCCTATTGTTGCTTCTCTGATATGCTTCCTTGGCATATTTCCTTAATACGCACCCCTTGCAGACACCTTCCTGCTTGGTGCTCAATTCTGGAACACCTGTGACAGTCTTCTAGAGAGTTCTCAATGCCCCATGATGCAAATGCCCCATTCTTCTGTGCCATAGCTCATTCAGATCCATTTCATCTGCGCTGCCAACTAGTGCCATTGGAGAATCAAGCTGCAACTTGTACAACTTGTTGCTTCTTACTCCGATTTGTGCCTTATTCTTCCAATTGGGGTGCTTGACATAGACTATATTGCCAATAAAGTAGACGTCATATCCTCGGTTTTGAAGCTGTGACATTGAGAGTAGATTCATCTCCAAACCCGACACATACAGTACATTAGTGGCTCGGATTTTGATCCCTGCCTCGGTTTGAAAAACTACGGTCCCTTTCTCAATGGGAGTGCACTTTGATTTATTACCCATGGTTATTTTGAAATTCATCTTCTCTTCTTGGTAGTCGGAAAACCAGTCCCGTACTCCCGTCATGTGGGCAGAGGCTCCACTGTCAATATACCGGACATCTGAGGACGTAGTGCATGGTACACAAGCAAAATCTTCCTCTAATCTGGATGCCAATACAGATACATCGCGATCCATTCGTTATATCGTGCTTCCTCCCCCTCCTGGAGGACTGAGTGAACCCTTCTACGTTGTTTCCCTGGAGAACTGCGTAGAGCTTCGTTCACTGATAGATGGCCCCTCTTTCTTATTCATCTCTGGCTCCGATACCATGTGAAAATTCTCAACTAGTTGCAGTGATAGATTTATTCCTCCTACTTATTATTTCAATAAGTTATTATTCAGAAATCTTCCGGCAAATATCAAAATAAATACTACTGCAACATTCACAATTATATATGCAAAGAAATGAACAATAGAGAACATAAGCACAAGAATCAATCACATGTATATAGTTATTTTTGGACAAATGTCCCTGAAAAAACCCAATGTGGGAAAATCGGTGCAGCAGATGAGGGTTTTATTAATTCTTTAGAAAATGATATCTTTACAGGGAAATATTCGACAGATAAATTCTGAACCACCTGAGACTGAATGCCCAACTTTGTCGGACAAATTTCTGACACCCAGAACAACCCTTGGAAGCCCCTGCGTCAGTCTGCGTGATTCTTTGCGCAGTCCCAGAGCTGGACTGCGTGAATCTGTGTGGAGACTGCATGGGGTCTCTGCACTGTAGCCTCAAGCTACCTTTAGTGACCCACTGCTGCTCTCCGACCCTGATCTCGATCACCCCTGACCTCCTCCTGCTTCTGCAACTTCTTGCCCTGCAACTTTCCTGCTGAGATCGAATTCTACATCAGAATGGATCTCCTTCGGGTACTGAGTGTGTGCCCGGCTTATTTTCTAAGTGACCCTCAAGCCTTCTTTTATAATCTTCCTGTTGGAGAACCAACGACCCGGATTAAAAGATTAATCAATGGTTAAGATTAAATCTTGACTTGATCCATCTTTTTTAAAAGATTCACACTCTGAATTATTAATGCCCTTTAATTATTTCCTTTTCCCAAGGACTCAGGGTCTCCATTAAAATAATTAACTATTTTAATAATTCTTGAACCGAGTGGAATTTCCACAAACTGTTTTTGGGTTCTTTGGAATGTTGTTGTCCAAGCCTCCGTGCAAAGTTTGAGACTTGAAACACTTTCGGATGCTACAAAAATCAACAGGGAGATGTATCCCTTGGATACCCATGCCTTGGAGAGGCACTCATATTACCATTCGCAGGTCGTTGTGGTTGGACCAGCGGATACTCCTTAGACTCCTGAAGGCCCTTTCCTCCATTAATTTCACATCCCGCCATACTACAGTCTTCCTGCTCTCAGAAATGTAAATGCGGTAAGCCTTTGCATTCTTGCTATATCCCAGCAGATATCCCTTTTCTGCAGTCTTATCCAGTTTCTTCCTCTTCTCTTTGTGCACATGACAATATGCCGCACTGCCAAAGATCTTGAAGTGGCTCGCTTCAAACTTCTTGCCAGTGAAGACAGTTTCTGGAGTGATCTTACCCAATGCATTGTGAGAAATCCTGTTCTATACGTAGACAACTTTATTACAAGCTTCAACCCACAGGAATTTGGGCATGTCTTGATCATACAACATTGCCCTTGCAACCTCAACAATAGTTCTATTCTTTATCTCTGCAATTCCATTCTGCTCCGTATTATACGGAGTGGTCCACTCTCTTCTAATGCCTTCCCTTGCGCAGAACTTTGTGAAGTCTTTATCAATGTATTCTCCACCATTGTCTGATCGCAGTGTCTTTATCCATTTTCCTGTCAGATTCTCCACCAGAGCTTTAAACTCCTTGAATTGATCAAAGACTTTGTCCTTGGTCTTCAGAAAGTAGATCTAGGTCTTCTTGGAATGGTCACCAATAAAGGTGACGAAATATTCGGCACCACTAAGAGGTCTAGTGGACATTGGTCCACAGATGTCCGAGTGTATTAAGCCCAACACACTCTTAGCCCTATTGCTGCTTCTATGGTACACTGCCTTGGCATACTTTCGCAATACACACCCTTTACAATACACACGCTCCCAAATCGCTTCAGTGCTGCCCATCAGTGCCATTGGGGATTCGATGCCGAAGCTTATTACCAGCTTCTGTTTGAAAAACTATGTAACCTCTTCCAACAGGGGTACATTTCGCCTTATTGCCCATGGTGATTTTAAAGTTCATCTACTCTTCTTGGTAGCTTGAGAAACATTCTCGCACTCCCTTCATGTGAGCAGAAGCCCCACTATCAATATACCAAATCTTAGGAGAAGCAGAGCTTGACACACAAGCAAATTCTTCTTCCAATCTGGATGCCAGAACAAAAACGTCGTGATCCATCTGTTCTTTCACGATTTCCTTCTTCTCTGGAGAATTGCGTGAATCCTTCCGAGTTGCTGTTGCAGCAACGTCTAATCTATTTTCCATCGTTGGTTCTCTGCTCCTATTACTCATCTTTGCTCTGATACCATGTGAAAATTTCATTCCTGAAAATACTTTTGTAGTTATAGATTTATTTCTCCTACTTATTATTTCCAATAAGTTATTTACAGAATTCTTCCAGTAAATTTTGAAATAAATACTACTACAACATTCACTCAAGTATATGCAGAGAATAGAACAGTAAGAAATACAAGCATAAGAATTAATCACATAGACACATTTATTTTTGGACAATTGTCCCCGGAAAAATCCAATGCGGGAAAACCAGTGCAACAGATGAGGGTTTATATATTATTCTTCAACAATGAAATTCTTTACAAGGAAAATACTGGCAGACTTCTTTAGAAAACACTTGAGATAAATTCTCACAAACTCTCTGGAGAATTTCTGACACTCGAAAGACTCACAGTTTCCCTCTGTGTCCCTCTGCGTGTCTCTCTACGTAGTGCCTGCGTGAGACTGCGCCACTCTGCGTGAGATTTCTGCGCAGCGGCTCTGCGTTTGCTTCTACAGCCTTCTACGTCTTTCTTTCCTCCACTGTTGTCACTACTGACTCCCTCTGCTTCCTCTGCCCTGCAACTCTCCCTCTGAAATTGAGTTCTATTCCTTCATAATCGTCTTCCTTCGGGTTACTGAGTGTATGCCCGTCATGCTTTTCAAATGACCCTCAAGCGTTCTTTTATAATCTTCTCATTGATGAATCAACGACCTGGATTAGAAGTATAATCAATGGCTAAGATTAAAACTTGACTTGATCTTCGTTCTCTAGAAGATTCACACTCTATTTTATTAATACCAATTAATTATTTAATTTCCCTAAGTTTAGACTTGGGGTCTCCATTAAAATAATTAATTATTCTAATAAAACATGACTCGAGTGGAATTTCCACAAACAGTTTCTGGGTTCTTTGGAAGACTAATGTCCAAGCCTCCTTACAAAGTTTGAGACTTGGAACACTTTTCGATGCTACACAAATCAACATTTTGGCGAGATGCGTCCCCCACACTGAGGAAACATTTCTCCCTGTGTTTCCCTACGTCTCCCCAAAAGGGGGACGAGCATCCCCCCATCCTGGGTGCGTGGGAAGCATGGGGTGCGGGCACCCCGCCTTGGGGGACGAGGCCCCGTGGAACACTGTTTATTATGAATTGTAGGCTATTTTGTTATTGCTACGATAAATTTTTCATGCTATAATTGTGTTGCCAGAAACCCTAGTTTATAACAACAATTGGATATTTAAAGGTAGCATGTGTTTGAGAACCTATTTGAGCCTCTCTGGGACTTAATAACCTCTCTAGATTTAGCCATAGGGTCCTTTGAACTTGTTATCTTGGAATTATCTCTCGTCTTGCTTGAAACCTGATTGAACATTATTCCTGGGTGATTTTATTAGAAGAACCCTTAGGGGGTATTTAGCCTAGGAACTATAGGGTTATTTAATCCCTAAGATCTACTGGTGAAGCCTCCCTTCTGGGGACAATATTTGACCACAGAATGACAGGGGAACAATTGCCAAGATGACAGTTGTGACTAATACCATTGTTGCTCTTAATCTAGAGCTCTTAGGGAGGCTTTACATTAAGGTGCTAGGTTTTGCAGTAATAGGGAACCCAAGATATTGCTTGGTCAAAAAGATACCTTTGACCACAATTTATCTTTCTCTACCTTAAATTCACATTATAAGCACATCTCCATGAAGGGTCTTCAAATATGTGATCATAATTCGAGGAAGATGATTTTTTTTCAAGAAAGTGAAACTTGAAAATCAAGATAGTGAAATCTTGAGGCCATAGAAGTCATTGATTACTTATTGCAGGGGAAGGTTCTCCACTCCATCAACATTCTATTCTATGGATCCAATGTAAGTGTTATTTATGTTGTTTTTCATGCCTTCCTCATCGTAGTTCCGTTTGCATATAGACATGTCTTGGCCTTCATCCACCTCCAAAAATTTCCCGAGGGTGAATTACATCAAAGCATGTAATCTACAGGGCTTCATAACCATGCACATGTTTCGGTTCGAGCCTCAGGTCAGATTTAGATTTGATATGTTCTCTCTATGAGATTTGAAAGTACAACTGTAGTAGAAATAAGTTCATAAAACTGTTGAAATTTGGTTACCGGAGGACAGGTGGTTCCCTAAGGCTTTGATCTTTGGCCTAGGGAAAAGTTTCCAAAAGAATTTAATTTTTCTTCTAAAGTGACTTTATAAAGTTATAAAGTCAAATCTAATTTAAAAGTGACTTTAAGTGATAAAGTTACTAAAGTCTAATTTTAAAGTGACTTTAATAAAGTTAATGTGAAATTAGAAAGTGAAAAGTGACTATGGAAATAAATGACTAAGTGGGGTGAATTAAAAAATAGAAAGTGAGATTTAAATGAACATTTAATCTCAGCCCTAGATCTAAAGCTATCTCAGTCATTAGATTTAAGGATTCCCCAAAAATCACTTAGGGTTAGGTTAAAGGAGGGAAGGGAGGGAAAAGGTCATTCATTCTTTCGTGAGCAGATTGAGAGAAGGAAGAGAAGAGAGCTGGAGAAATTTTTGAGTTTTGAGAAAGTGAAGGAGAGGAGTAGTTTAGCAAATCCATACAACAGAGAGAGGCTGCACGCATTTCGAGGCAGATTTCCATATAGTAGCTTGAGGCACAGATTCCGAGGAGAGGGATAGCACAAAAATCGAGAAGGTACAACAAGCTAAAGGCACAATTTCCAAGATTGCTGGGCACAGTTTTCGAGACAACAGACACGATTTTCGAGGAGGCACTGTTGTACTTTTCCATACAGTTCGTATGGCTGTACACTTGAGTATTGGGCACAAATTTCAAGGTTGTTCACTGCTGTAATAAATTTCTGTTTTCATTGTTTTGCTGATTTGGCACATTTTCCGAGGTGGAGGCAAGCATGGAAAATGAAATAAGTCTGTACATTGTTTGCTGGAATTTTTCCTGCATATTTCCTTTCTCTGTAAAATCATTTTCCAGAAATAAGAAGAAGCTTCCGAACTGGTTTTCCCCAAGAGTTGTAGGGGGTTTTTCCAGGGTCAAATTGACCAAAAATCAGCGTGTCAAAATTCTCTATGTGACTGATTTATTTTTCTGAGTTTTTATTTCTGCATTTCAGCATTGTGAAATTTCCAGAATTAGTGTTTTCAGAAAATATTTATTTTTCCAGCTTGTTGAATGTATGGCTATGGGAATGGGCATTTAACTATATGGGAGAAATAAGGAGAAACTGAAAACCGGGGTTGGGTTATCAAATTTCGACATGGTATCGAAGCTATTTTGCTGAAAGTGCAGTTTGGGATAGCAAGAAGAAAAATTACAGCAAGCTGATTTTTCACAAAGAAATCATTATCTTTACTACAACAGTGTTATTTTCAGTTTATTAGAACAACAAACATGTCTTTGGGCTTGAGGGTGGATGATAGGTTGGATGGGCATAGTAACTACAGTGTATGGAAGGAGAGAATGCAGAGCATCTTTGAGGAGGCAGAAGTCTGGGATATCATGGTGCATACCGCATAGAACCCTGTTAATGTGCCTACTGATGCTGTTCAGTTGGCAGCCTTTAATAAAAAGAATAACAAGGGTAAGAGACTGATTCTAGATGGAATCAAAGACCATTGCATTCCTCATGTGAGAGGAAAGAGATATGCTCATGAGATGTGGACAGCATTGACCAATCTCTACCAGAGTACCAATGAGAATAGGAAAATGGTCCTAAGGGAGAAGCTGAAGACCATTAAGATGGGTAAGACTGATAGTGCAGCTAGATATCTCACAAAGATTACTAATGTGAGAGATGCATGGGTAGCAGTTGGAGAGGTCATTCCACCCACTGAGTTGGTGCGGATCGCAGTGAATGGTCTTCCCAGTTCATCGCTGAACTTTGCTGATGGCCTTTGTGCACGTGAGACCCTTCCCACTTGGGAGAGGTTTTGGGATGATTGCATACAGGTAGAAATCAGAAAGAGCCAGCTTGGGGCAGCCAAACCAGTTGAGCAGGATGAGGATGTAGCACTATTGGCAGGAGGCAAGAAAGGCAAGGGAAAGAAGCAAGCTTCCACAAGTGCTGGTGGGGGCAAAGGCAAAGGTAAAGGTAAACCAAGGTTGCGTGGTGCTTCTCCAAACCCCCTCGGGCCCCGCTCCAAAACGCTCCGTGCGGGAGCGCTCGGGAACGCTCGGAAACGCGCTCTCGAAAACGCTTCCTGAGGGGAGCGTTTTCGGGAGCGCGTTTCCGAACCTGTTAAAACGCTCCCTGTCTTTTCGGGATCGTTTCAGGAAGCGCTCGGGAGCGAACGCTCCCTGAGCGCTTCCGACGTTTAAAAAACACTTCAGGAGCGTTTTTTAAATGCCGGAAGCGCTCGGGGAGCATTCGCTCCCGAACGCTCCCCGGAACAAAAAACGCTTCCCGCCGCGCGCAAATTTTTTTAAGTGAAAAATCGATTTTTTTAAAACGGCGGGGAGGTTTCATTTTGCATTTTATTGTTTGTTGAGTTGAGAGAGAGAGAAATAAGGAGAGCAAGGAGAGCGCAAGGCTGATAGGAGAGCAAGGAGCAAAGCTGACAGGAGAGCAAGGAGCAAGGCTGACAGGAGGATTGCAAGAAAGAGGTAGGCCTTCTAATCCAATTTTGTATTTTCTAGGATGAATTTGTAGATTGTTAAATTGTTTAAAAATGAAAACTTGAATTTTTCTTGAATGTTGCATTTTATTGGATTTAAAACTTTAAAAATGAATTGTTTTTTTCCTATGTTGCATTTCCTATTCCCATTTGGCATTTTTCCATTTGTTTTGCAGGCCAGAAACTTGAAACTTGTTTCCATCATGGCTATATGGCTAGGAATTTTCCTCATGTTGGTTCCTTTCTTTGTGATAATGGTGTTGGAGAGTGCTAGAAGAAAGAGGCAAATCAGAGAAGAGGAGGATGAAGAGGAGGGTTATGGTGGATCTGAAGAAAATCCCGAAGAGGAGGAGGATTATGCTGAGGAGGAAGTGGGGAGTGGAGACCCTGAGAACATAGAATCCCCAACTAAACAAGACCAATATCCTTTGTGGAAATATGTTCAGAAAATGAAAGGAGGGAAAGGTGGTGGAACCACTAAATTTATTTGCCCCCATTGCAATAAACAATACCATGGTTCATACACCCGTCTGAGAAGGCACCTTTGTGGGATAATGCCAGGAGATGGAACTAAAAATCTTGGAATCAAAGTTTGTACTTATGTGCCAGCACCACAGAGAGAGATATATAGGAAGGAAGAGGGGGTTGCCCTACAGAGATCATTTAAAAGATCTAGGGGTTTCGTTGATTCAAGCCCAACACATCATGGACAAACAAGTTCAACTTCCACCCATGCCAGTGGTTTTGGAGGCAGTGGCATTGGATTAAGGCGTAGAACCATATTCGATTTCCTAGACGAAGGGTGTAGGAATGATGTGGATTCAAAAGTTTACCGGTTTCTATATGCATGTGGGGTGCCATTCAATGTTCTTCGCTCACCTTATTGGCATGAAATGGTTTCTGCCATTAATGATGCCCCCAAAAGATACAAAAGCCCCGGGTATGACAAGGCCAGAACCGTGGGTCTTGATCATGAAAGAGCTAAAATAAACAATTCTTTGGCTAGAATGACAGGTTCGTGGAATGAGCATGGGCTGTCCATTGTCTTTGATGGATGGACCAATGTAAAAGGAAAACCATTGATAAATGTTTTGGCTGTGTCGGTTAGTGGTGCAGTCTTCCTGGCAGCTTATGATTATTCAGAGAAATTCAAAACCGGCATTAACATTGCAGAACCATTACTTGATATAATTGAAAAGACTGGGCCATACAATGTGATACAGGTCATCACTGATAATGCTGCTAACTGTAAGGCAGCAGGAGCAATTGTTGAGGATAAATACCCCAACATTTTTTGGTCCGGGTGTTTGGTTCACACAATGAACCTTTTGATGCATGATATCATAAAAAACAAACAACCTCAGTTCAAATGGCTTGGTGATTTGTACAAGAGAGGTAAGAAAATGATCAAATTTATTACAAATCATAGCAATACCCATGGGCTTTTCCGTACTCACTCCAAATTGGAGTTGTTGAAAATAGAAAAAACTAGATTTGCTAGCTATTACCTCACCTTCAGGCGCCTTTTGAAGGTAAGAGAGTCATTGGCTGCAATGGTATCAAGCCCACACTGGCAGCTATTAAAGGACAGGGCGGCAACAGTGGTTGACAGGCAAAGTTTTGAACATGTGGAGGAGACCGCCCTTGACCCTCCGTTTTGGGCACGTATGAGGGAAATTGTGAGTTTTACCAAGCCCATTTATAACATGATTCGCTTTGCAGATACTGATAAACCAGTGATTGGAGAGGTCTATGAGCAGATGGATAGCATGTTGGGGCAAATAAAAGATATTGTTAAGGATAATGATCCCATTTTGTATGCTATGATTCATGACTGTGTGTGTGCACGATGGAATAAACTCAATGTTCCACTACATGCTTTGGCATATATCCTTACGCCAAAATATTACTCTCCATCTTGGTTGGGCCAACCTGCACCTGGAGGTGGGGTTAGGGTGAAACCTCACACAGATCCAGAGGTACAAGAAGGGTACATGAAGGCATTGGACAAATTGGTACCTGACAGGGAAGAGTGTGCTAGATTGCGCCTTGAATTAGGCAAATACTTCAGTTGCACTGCTAACTTTGGTTCTTTCCATGCAATGGAAGACAGGGACAGATTTGATGCTCTCACATGGTGGGAAGCATATGGCGGCATGGGACTTTTGCCAAAGTTGGCTAAAAAAGTTCTCTCACAAGTTGTGAACACTTTTTTTGCAGAGAGGTGTTGGAGCACCTACAACTTTATACACAATGTGAGAAGAAACAGGCTGAATGAAAACCGAGCTGAAAGCTTGGTTTATGTGCATTATAACTTGAGGTTGTTGAGCCATTAATGTGATCGGGCAAATGAGGATCAATCATACAGAGTCTGGGACAACAACCCAGAGGATGATAATTTGGAGGACGGCACGTTACATCTGGAAGAATTGGAAGCAGAACTTTATAGGGATGATGATGAAGCATCAACAACACCGCCACACACAGGGCCAGTCCCACCATCTACTGGTAGCAGTGCGGGTGCCAGTGCCAATGCCAGTGCCAGTGCCACTCCTCGATATCACACTATTGTTCCTTTGCAGATCCATCCTCCACCTTCTAGTCGTGGTCGTGGTACTCCTGAGAGTACTAGAAGACCAACATTTCCTCGTGGCTCACAAAAATTAGACATTTCTCGTGGGCGTGGCAAGGGGCCAGCCAAATAAAATATATTTGTTGTTTACTATTTTCTATTTGTTGTTGACAGTTGAACAGTTGAAACTTGACTCTTTCTGATTTCATATATTTAATGACAATTTAAGTTTGAAGTTTGAATTTGAAAGGTGAAACTTTGAAGTTGGCATTTATAAATTCACTGTTTACAAGTCATTATGAATTATGAATATGATGCTTCATGAAAGTTATATGGTGATCAATGAATCAATGATGATAAATGTTATATAATATCAATGATGATAAATGTTATATATTGAATTTTGAAATCAATGAATCAATGATGATAAATGTTTATATATCAATGATGATAAATGTATATTGAATTTTGAAATCAATGAATCAATGATGATAAATGTTAGATATTGAAATTTGAAATCAATGATGATAAATGTTATATATCAAATTATCAATGATGATAAATGTTATATATTGAATTTGAAAGCTTGAAACCTTCAGATTGATGATTTGCGAGACTCAAGAGTCAATATGTTGTATGCTTCCAACTCGTGGGCGTGGTTGATGAAGATTATAACTTCTAGATGATTGATGTTATATGATTCAATCTATGTTTTTATGTTTTTTATGTCTAATTCATCATTCTACATGTTTTTGTTGACATATATGCATAAAAATATAAAAATATATATATATATATATAAACGCTCCCGAAAACGCTCCGGACCCGAAGCTTTTAAAAATGGCGCTCCGCGCTTCGCTCCCGCTCCGCGCTCCCGCTTCCAAGTAACCTTGAGGTAAACAGGGGGACACGCAGAAGGACTATTCCAAGGTGAAATGTTGGAATTGTCAGATGATGGGACACTATGCAGTTGTGTGTCCAGAGAAGAAGAAGAAGGGGAAGAACCAGACCATGGCAACATCAACTGAGATAGAGGACTTTGTGGATAGCTTTGATTGGGAGTTTGGGTTCATTGCTTGTGAGTCCACTAGTGTAGGATCAACTGCCATGGAGGTTGAGAGGGAGTGTGCATTTCCCTCCATTAGCGAAGCATCTTCAGGTATCTGGTATGTTGGCAGTGGGGCTTCACGCCATATGACAAGAGTCCGTGAGTACTTCTCAGAGCTTTCAAAGAGTGGCACCGATATAGAGGTAGTACTCGGAGATGACAGCGTTGTTAGAGCAGTCGGTGTGGGGACATTGACATTTGATAGGGAACCCAAACCTCCCTTGAAGGTGTCAGATGTTCTATATGTGCCAGGGATGAGGAAGAAACTCATATCCGTCGTAGCATTGGAGGACAGAGGATAGGAGATATTGTTCAGGAGAGGACAGGTGCTGATATATCCCAGGGGCGCTCCAGCTGAGTCAGCTAGAGTGATTGGTGTACGCCATGCAAAGGTGTACAAGTTTGCATTTCAGCCCCTTTTGGCATTGAGCAGTAGTACCGGCAGCAGAGCTAGCAGTTCAGAGCTGTGCGAGATTTGGCACCGCAGGATGGGGCACATGTATCATGGAGCCTTGAGGACATTGCGGGAGATCACTACAGGTGTGCCAGATTTCAGTACTGATCACTTTGATACATGCAGAGGATGTGCTATGGGCAAGTTTGCCAAATCCCCTTTTCCCAGCAGTGACAGCAGATCGACTGGGATACTTGATTTGATTCATTCCGATGTGAGCGGTCGGATGTCTCATGTTTCCTTGAGTGGATATGAGTATTATGTATTATTCATTGATGATCACTCCAGGAGGACCTGGATTTATTTCTTGAAGACCAAGAGTGAGGTCTTCAAGCGGTTTCAGGAATTTAGAGCTCTTGTGGAGACTCAGACAGGCCGGAATATCAAGTCCCTGAGGTTGGACAATGGAGGAGAGTACACCCTTGGTGAGTTTGTTGATTATTGTGCGGAGGCAGGCAGTAGGAGGGAGTTCACAGTTCCTTACAACCCCCAGTAGAACGGGGTTGCGAAGAGGAAGAACAGATCCATCGGAAGGGCTACCAAAGCCATGCTACATGATCAGGGGTTACCATTGTTTTTGTGGGTAGAGGCCTGCAACACTATTGTATATTTGCAGAACAGGAGTCCGCATTGTGCCTTGGGGCATGTGACTTTGGAGGAGGCTTTTTCTGGGAAGAAGCCTGATCTTGGTCATATTCGTATCTTTGGGTGTATTGCATACTCCTACGTACCTAAGGAGAAGAGGACCAAACTAGAGCCCACCGCAAAGAAAGGTGTCTTTGTGGGCTACAGTGAGACCTCGAAGGCCTTTCGGATTTATATTCCCGCACAGAGGAGAGTTGTTGTCAGACGAGAAGTGAAATTCGAGGAGGACAGGGCCTTCAAGAGGTCACGAGAGTTAGAGTATTTGGATCAGCCAGACCCTCAGAAGCAGCTGAGTCAGTCGCACGAATCCAGTGGGCAAGGATCAGGAGGATCAGAAGATACATGGATTACAGTGTCAGGTCCATCAGTGAGCAGTGGCTCACAAAGTTAGAGGGGTGGTGCTTCGGGCAGCATCTAGAGCAGTCCGCGGAGCAATTCACTGGGGAGTCCACTGATGGACAGTTCACACGGTACTTCAGCGTCTACAGGTTCAGGTTCAGGCAGGAGGACAACAGACAGACAGTCAGGAGTGCAGGCTCTTGATGATGAGGAGGAGGAGTTTCATTCTCCAGTGGGAGAAGTGTGCTCAGGGAAGAGGAAGCCCAAGTGGCTTCAGGATACCTTGAGAGAGGCCACATCTGTTGTTGGGCCCAAGAGGCCGGTCAGAGAGAGCAGACCACCTGATAGGTTTTGTAGCTATATGGCAATGGTTGCCAACATCATTGACTCTGAGCCTTCTAGCTATGAGGAGGCAGCTAGCCAGCAGGTCTAGAGAGAGGCCATGCAGGAGGAGTATTCTTCTATCATGAAGAATGATGTTTGGGAGGTGGTGTCGAGGCCTGAGGGCAAATCCGTGGTTACTTCCAGATGGCTTTACAAGGTAAAGCATGCTACAGATGGCAGCATTGAGAAATTCAAAGCGAGGTTTGTGGCTAGAGGGTTCTCCCAGGTAGAGGGAGTTGATTATGAGGAGACCTTCGCTCCCGTGGTTCGATATACTTCGATTCGCTCCATTATATCGATAGCAGCAGAGATGGGTTGGAAGATCCACCAGATGGATGTGAAGACCGCATTTCTCAATGGCTTCATACAGGAGGAGGTGTACATTGAGCAACCACAGGGCTTTGAGGTGCATGGGAAGGAGTCCCATGTGTGTAGACTGAAGAAGGCCCTTTATGGCCTGAAGCAAGCTCCCAGAGCTTGGTACTCCAAGATAGATACATACTTGCAGGAGATGGGTTTCACAAAGAGTGATGCAGATCCGAACCTTTAATTTATTGTGATAGGTGAGGAGCCTCTCATTCTGGTGTTGTATGTGGATGACTTGGTCATTACGGGTGTAGAGAGACTCATAGAGCACTGCAAGAGAGATCTTGCATCGAATTTTGAGATGAAGGACATTGGCTTGATGCATTACTTTTTGGGTTTGGAGGTGTGGCAGGAGGAGGGGCATTTCTTCCTAGGACAGGGGAAGTATATTGTGGACATCCTTGGCAGATTCCACATGGAGGATTGTAGACCCATGTCGACACCGATGATCACCAACTGGAAGAAGCTTCATGCTTCGGATTCCGAGTTGTTGGATCCCACATTGTACAGACAGCTGATTGGTTCCTTGATGTATTTGGTCAATACTAGACCAGATATTTGTTTTGCAGTCAACACGATGAGTCAGTTTATGTGTGAGCCTAGGAAGGTTCACTGGGTGGCTGCAAAACACATTTTGCGGTACTTGCAGGGGACAGTGGATTATGGTCTGGACTACAGGCAGGGCGATGGAGTGAGATTGGCAGGTTACACTGATTCTGATTGGGTAGGTTGTGCTTCTGATAGGAAGAGCACTTCAGGGTGCTGTTTTGGGTTGGGTTCGGCAGTGGTGTCATGGTTCAGCCGAAAGCAGCAGTCAGTAGCATTGAGTTCAGCGGAAGCAGAGTATATGGCAGCCAGTCTAGCTAGTTGTGAGGCCATCTGGGTTCGCAAGATGTTGTTTGGCTTATTTGGTTAGCCGTTGAGACCTTCAGTGATTTACTGTGATAATCAGAGTTGCATTAAACTCACGGAGAATCCAGTATTTCATGACAGGTCAAAGCATATCGGGATCAAATATCATTTCATCAGAGACTATGTTCAGAAGGGAGTTGTGAAGCTTGAGTATATTCCCACTGATGAGTAGGTTGCAGATATTCTTACCAAAGCCTTACCACGGGGCAAGCATGTCTACTTCAGAGACAAGATGGGTGTGGTGAGGAACACCTTACTCGGTAAGAGGGAGTGTTGAAATTTGGTACCGGAGGACAGGTGGTTCCCTAAGGCTTTGATCTTTGGCCTAGGGGAAAGTGTCCAAAAGAATTTAATTTTTCTCCTAAAGTGACTTTATAAAGTTATAAAGTCAAATCTAATTTAAAAGTGACTTTAAGTGATAAAGTTACTAAAGTCTAATTTTAAAGTGACTTTAATAAAGTCAATGTAAAATTAGAAAGGAAAAGTGACTTTGGAAATAAATGACTAAGTGGGTCTCTATTAAAGTGGGGTGAATTAAAAAATAGAAAGTGAGATTTAAATGAGCATTTAATCTCAGCCCTAGATCTAAAGCTATCTCAGCGATTAGATTTCGGGATTCCCCAGAAGTCACTTAGGGTTAGGTTAAAGGAGGAAAAAGAGGGAAAATGTCATTCATTCTTTTGTGAGTAGATTGAGAGAAGGAAGAGAAGAGAGCTGGAGAAATTTTTGGGTTTTGAGAAAGTGAAGGAGAGGAGCAGTTCATCAAATCCGTACAACGAAGAGAGGCTGCATGCATTTCGAGGCAATAGTGCATACAACATTAATTAGCACGCATTTCGAGGCAAATTTTCGTACAACAGCTTGAGGCACAGATTTCGAGGAGAGGGATAGCACAAAAATCGAAGAGAAGGTACAACAAGCTAAAGGCATGATTTCCAAGATTGCTGGGCATGGTTTTCAAGACAACAGACACGATTTTCGAGGAGGCACTGCTGTACTTTTCCGTACAGTTCGTACGGCTGTACAGCGGAATATTGGGCACAAATTTCGAGGTTGTTCACTGCTATAATAAATTTCTGTTTTCACTGTTTCGCTGATTTGACACATTTTTCGAGGAGGCAAGCACGGAAAACGAGATAAGTTTGTATATTGTTTGC
Organism: Pinus albicaulis; assembly: GCA_034641835.2. NCBI lineage: Eukaryota > Viridiplantae > Streptophyta > Pinopsida > Pinales > Pinaceae > Pinus > Pinus albicaulis. The sequence continues at coordinate 853,334,394 of CM076569.1, read as the reverse complement.
TGGAATTTTTCTTGTATATTTCCTTTCTCTGTAAAAGCATTTTCCAGAAATAAGAAGAAGTTTTTGAACTGGTTTTCCCAAGAGTTGTAGGGGGTTTTTCCAGGGTCAAATTGTCCAAAAATCAGCGTGTCAAAATTCTGTGTGTGGCTGATTTATTTTTCTGCATTTCAGCATTGTGAAATTTCCAGAATTAGTGTTTTCATAAAATATTTATTTTTCCAGCTTGTTGAATATATGGCTATGGGAATAGGCATTTAACTATATGGGAGAAATAAGGAGAAACTGAAAACTGGGGTTGGGTTATCAAATTTCTATAAAAACTTCCATCGCAGCATTTAAAACACAAAAATGAGGAAACTAAAATATGAATGTGGCATTTTAGATGCATGCCAAATACTTGCAAGTGAACTTGCTGATGTTCCATGTATATTTATTCAAGCATCATTTTACTTTATCAAGGTTTAAACTTCTAACAACCTCCGTAGTGAAGCTTTCTACAAGCCTCCAAGTTAATAGCTTTTTATGTGCAGGTTCTTTTGAAAAGTCAGTATCATACTAAAAATTTAGATGAAACATGCTTTGATATAGTTAAGCAGATCGTACATAGAATAATGGTACATAATAAATACTGTTAACTTTATGCTGCTTTGTTTTCATTTAATTCTATTGAGCAAATATACTGGAAGACCATCCTCAAGAAGTTATGGATGACTTTAGTTTCTCTTGGTCTTTCTTTCATAAAGAAAAAAAATCATTTTGCATGGAACTCACCTTTTTTCTGAAACTGAATTTTAGCATGATCCTGTAGGGTTTTAACTGGGAGTCACATAAACATAAGTGGTGGCAAAATTTGGAAGAAAAAATCCCGCACATTACCAAAGCAGGATTTACATCTATATGGCTGCCGCCTGCTTTTGATTCGCTTGCACCCCAAGGTTAGACAATGCTAATTTCTTATGCAGTTTGTTAACAAGTCTGATCATGTGTTTCTATTGACTACAAACTGAGATGTTTGTTTCTCAATTTTCAGGTTATTTGCCCCGGAACATTTATTCTCTCAACTCTGCATATGGTTCAGAAACTCAATTGAAAAGCTTACTTTTGACAATGCAAAACAACAATGTGAGAGCAATGGCTGACATAGTTATCAATCATCGTGTGGGAAGCACTCAAGGATGTGGAGGCCTTTATAATCGCTATGATGGCTTGCCACTACCTTGGGATGAACGTGCTGTCACTAGTTGTACTGGTGGACTTGTAAGACCGCATTATTTGAATACTTCAGAATATAATTTACCTTCATTGTTTGCCTTCCTCTTGTTTAGTTTGTCTCTTCAGCATTACTAGAGTGTGAGATGGCTTCCAGTGTAGGTCATTGGGACTAACTTTCTAGAAACAAATGTTACACAAGTAGACTTTTTCTTCCAGAACATGAACGTTATACACTAGGTCAGTATGAAATCTACAAGATGATTTTTCTGCATAATAATGACACTTTATTTATGTTGTTATTAGACAGATGTGGAATTCAAATTCACTTATTTTTCCATATTTGTCTCATAACAAAACTTGAAGTTGTTGATACTCATAATTAGCTCTGTTTCTGAGCTGTCTGATCTTGAGATACTTTTCCCCTGAATAAAACATTTCCACTGTTTTAAAAGACATAATTAAGTGTTTTACATGCTTGATGTTTCATTGAAGGTACTAAATTGGCTACATTCCCGAGGTTCTTATTCTACAGTTGAAGATATCCCATAGAGAATACCAAAAAAGTTATCTAGACTGTAGATAATGTCTGGATTCTACTTTTTGAGGAATGTGTGGATATGCCGACAAGCAAATACACTACCAAATCACAAACAATTATATTTGAGAAGTCTAGTTCCAACTCCAGCACTTAGTAGAATCTAAATAAGCCTTATCTAGGCCCTAACTAGTTGTACAATGCAGGATGAATACAAAGGCAGATTAGTGAATTATACATGTCCCTAATTGTAAGAAAGTAGTCTACATTGAAAGTAGAGAGAAGCTGAGAAGGAGCCCCTGACCTCATACACCATGTCTGGAAATCATAATAAGAGTGCACTTTCGTTCTTCTTTCTTTCTTGAAAAATATGTTTTATATTTACAGAAAAATATTTACAAACAGAATACCAAAAAGTGGAAGGGTATATACAATGAACATCAATATCTTTTCTGGAAACCTACTAGGCAGAAATAAAAGCAGAGTACTCAATGTGATCCTAAGATAGTGGGCTTTGGCATTGTTTGAGATTTTCATGAGCTTTGGCAGTGTTTGAGGGTAGTAGGGCTTATCAAAATGGGCACTTTCATTTTTGAATTGGCCCCTAAAAAATCCTAGGTCTAACTCTATCACTTAGCAGAGTCTGAATAATCTTTATCTAGGTCCTAACTAATCATACAATGCATGATCAGTATGAAGGCATATTATTGAATTATGCATGTCCCTAATTGTAAGAAACTACATAGGTTAACAGTAAAAACAAGCTGGGAAATAAACCCTGCCTTATATGTCATCTCTAGAAATCATAATTAGAGACACAGCTGTTAGATTTGGCATATAATAAAATTATAATGTACTTTATTTCAGTAATAATGTGACTTATGTCACATGTGATGAATAGAGTTCTGTTAGTTTAGGTGAAAGCTTAACTAGAAAAACAGTTGTACAGGATTTTGGTACAAGACAGTGTCTCCCTTATATGTATTGACATCCACACCATATTGAGTATGGATCAAGCACACCTCTCTCTTTTAATATATTCTGATTAGCATTCTATGTCCACATTCTTGTGTGATTTTCCTCACGAGGGAAGCTTCATTCCTGAATCATCTTGTAATAGAAGAATTTTTGCTAAGCTATTCAGGATGAATAAGGAATCTTGTGTCAGATTTATCTTATTTCCAAAGAAACATTTCTTTGATATTTTTCTCTCTAAATAATTATTGCCAAACTATTGAGGATGAATAGGGAATCTTGTGTCAGATTTATCTTATTTCTAAAGAAGTATTTATTTGACATTTTTCTCTCCACAGTTCCCTTTCATGTTCTAATATTAATTTCCTTGAAAGAGGAGGGTTGCAAACTATTTTCATGCCAAATTTCTGCCTTCTACTCAAATCAGCATTGTATCTCGAGTCATTAACATTCTTTTGCAAATTCAGTTGTAGCTACTGCAAAACCATAGAGCTTAATACCTATAACATGTTATCAAATGCTAATTTTTCAGCACAAGACAATATTCAAGATTGGACTTTCTAGACTTTATAGTAAATTATTTTGGAACTCATTTCAAACAACTGCAGGGAAACCTGAGCACAGGTGAGAATTTTGATGGAGTACCGAACATTGATCACACCCAAGATTTTGTACGCAAAGACATTAAAGAGTGGTTAATATGGCTTCGGAAAAGTGTTGGTTTTCAAGATTTTCGATTTGATTTTGCTAAGGGGTATGGAAAGCTTCACCTTGAAGTATATTCGAAGCAGTGTTGTTTTTAAGTTTCATGAAATTATAGCATCAGTTTAATGGGATTTGATCCCCAAGTCTATAGTCTAAATCATAGCCTTTTATTGATTTTGGGATCATCTTCTTGTGATGTGGATTGTTTCAATTTCAGTTTTGCAGCAAAATTTGTGAGAGAGTATGTTGAGGCATCAGACCCCATGTTTGCTGTAGGGGAATATTGGGTGTCTTGCAATTATGAGCCTTCTAGCGGTCATCTGCTTTATAACCAAGGTATGCCCCTCTCAAGCAGAAGTTGGTACTCCATTGTGTTGATTTTTATAGTGCAATTAAAACAAATACAAATTTTCTGCCAGATAATTACTTCCAATGATGCAATTACTTCTTTAGCACATTTCAGATCATAAAGCAATTACACTAGAAAATTTCAACCATAAACGCAGTAGGGCAGTAGAGATCACAGTAAAATAAAGATGTACAAGAGACACATAATTTACCCTGGGAAAACCCAAACTAGGGGAAAAACCCAACAACCTTTTTTTAATATGCCGAATAGAAATAACCAGTAATACAAAGCAACATAAACAAGCATCTACAGCAAATAGAGAGACATCACACAAATAATGCAAATATGGAGAAACACTGAGTCATTTTATTATATAACTAAAAGATAACAATGAGTACAAAGGTGATCAGAATGATGGTACCTTGGCTTGCACAAGGCAAGCTGGAAATACTATCAGAAATGCTCAATGAATGGCTGCTCTGTCAAGGACTGCGTAATCTCCAAATGCTGTTGCTGCTGCTGTTGCAGGATTGCTGCTACTGCTGAAATGGGATGGATCTTTGGGGCTGTTCCCTTGCTCAGAAAAATGTGAAACTATGGAAATGAGTTCTCCTCTAATAACCCAGAAAAGCCCAGAAAGAAATCCCGAAATGGATGACCCTGGAATTTGACCTCCGTTGGGAAATAACACTATCCCAGTGAAATACGCTGGCCCTGAATGATCCTCTGCAAATGATGGCCTCCTCCTGTATCAAAATGATGAATAGTGAAGGGTTGATCCCTTCACACTATCCTCGGGCTGAAATCCCTGATATATCCTCACACCCGGAACTGCCTCTACCACAAACTGCGTGATCCCTCCAAGAGACTACGTTGTCCAAGCAAATGCGTAATCATGGCTGAAGATGCTATGGCTCCCTCCTGCAAATGATGGATAGAACTCCTCACCCAAGCAGGCACTCAAAGTCCCCCGGGGTTGAGGTTGGGATCTCCGCTCGAAGACACCTGGTGTGCTGAACAACACTTGCAGACTTCGCTCAACAGCAAAAGCGTGCTCAATGTCAAAAGACAGAAATCGGAGATGCATAATAGAATGAGAGAATGAGGAGCCTCTTCCCTTTTTTGTTCTTTGAGAGCCTTGCTCTCAAATGGGCCCCACCAAACTGCGCTGTCCCTCTTGGCCCATGCTATCCCTCTCTCACTGCGCTGTCATGGACCCACGCTGCCACTTCACCCTCATGGGCCCCACGCTGCCAAGTAAATATGTGCTCAAGTGAATTTAGGGAATAATTATTTCCTAAGTGTAGGCTATGTGTCTCATCACCCACTTTATTAACTGACTTAACATTAGAAAAGCAAAATTGGCCAAAATTAATATTACCAATTAGCTGTTGCTAATTGGGAATATTACAGTCCTCTCCACCAAAACGTTGCTTGTCCTCAAGCAACTGCAAAGATGGGTGCTACAAGATTTTCTCACTCTCCCAAGTGGCATCCTCATCCGACAAGTTCCTCCACCTCACCAAGTACTCTCTGACTGTCCTGCTCCGTAATTGTCTCTCCCTGGTGTCTATGATGGCTTCTGGCTGCAATACCAAATGCCCCTCATCATTTGTTGGTGGAAGCTCCTCTGTTGCAGTCACCTGCTGCCCCAATGCCTTTTTCAGGAATGATACGTGGAAGATGTTGTGGATTTGGCTACCAGTAGGCAGCTCTAGCTTATATGCAACCTCCCTAATCCTGCGAATCACCCTATAAGGTCCATAGAAGCAGGGCTTGAGCTTCTCGGCCCCCTTCTGCTTCAGCGTGGACTGCCGGTATGGCTGAAGTCGTAGGTAGACCAAGTCCCCTACCTCAAACTGCCTCTCAACCCGTCCCTTGTTGGCATACAACTTCTATTGGTTTTGAGCTATAGCTAAGTTATCCTTAAGAGCCCGGAGTATATCCTGACTCTCTTGGATCTAGTCCTTGCCCTGGGGGCCTTGCTAGCACCAAACATCATGTCAGCAAAAGTCAAAGCATGGTATCCATACAAAGCATAGAACGGAGACATACCGATGGACATGTGAAAAGTGGTGTTGTAGCAATACTCTCCCAAATGCAACCAGCATAACCATGCCTTCTGCTGCCCTGTGACATAGTCTCGCAAGTAGCCTTCCAGCCACTTGTTTACTATCTCTGTCTGCCTGTCCGTCTGAGGGTGATAACTGGTACTCAAAGTCAACTTTGTACCCACCAAACGAAAGAGCTTTTGCCAAAAGCTGCCCATGAAACGACTATCCCAGTCACTAACAATGGTCTTTGGAAGACCATGCAATCTGAAGATATCCTTGAAGAACAACTCCGCAACCTGTGTTGTTGTATACCGTGCTGATATAGCGAAGGAGTGTGCATACTTTGTTAGTCGATCAACGACCATAAAGATGCAATCCCTGCCCTGCACCGTGGGCAACCCCGTGATGAAGTCCATCAAAATGCTCTCCCATTTCCCCTCCGGAATGGGAAGTGGCTGTAGTAATCCTGCTAGATGGTTCATCTCTCCTTTGTTCCGCTGACACACCTTGCATTCCCTGACATGCAGGAGTACGTCCTCCTTGAGGCCTCTCCAAGATAACCTCTCCCTGATGGTCCTGTAGGTCTTGGTGAATCCCTGGTGGCCTAATAATGGTGAGTCATGTGAGGCACGCAGTACCTTCTCCTTGAGCTGAGAGCTCCTAGTTAAGAAGATCCTATCCCTGAAGTATGTCACCTCATCCATCACCCTGTACTTGTCATCTGTGATCTGACCATCCAGTATCTCGCAGGAAAACCAATCCGTTCTTGTCATCCGTGATCTGACCATCCAGTATCTCGCAGGAAAAACAATCCGTACCTATCATCTGTGATCTGACCATCCAGTATCTCGCAGGCAAAACAGTCCTTGGAGTACTCCACCAATAACTAAGCTCTCCAGTCTGTGTCTAGGCTCATCAGAGACAGTGCTGCCGGTCTGCGTGATAGAGCATCGACCACCACGTTGTTCTTCCCTTTGACATACTCAGTGTCAAATTCATACGCCTGGATCTTGCTGACCCACTTCTGCTGCCTCTCTTGCAACTGCTTTTGCTCTAAGAATAACTAGAGGTTGTTGTGGTCAGTCCTCACCCTGAACCTGTTCCCCACCAAGTACTGCCGAAACTTGGCCAATGCATGCATGATAGCCAACATTTCCTTGTCATATATGGGATACAACCTCCCATGTGGCAATAGCTTCCTGCTCGAAAGCTATGGGGTGGCCCCCCTACATCAACACTGCGCCCACCCCCTCTCCTAAGGCATCACACTCCACGACAAAGAGCTGCGTGAAATCCGACAAAACCAAAACTTGACAGCTCCTCATCACCTCCTTGAGCCTGTCAAAGGCCCTCTGTGATTTGTCCGTCAACTGAATGCCCCCTTGTTGGTAATATATTTGAGGGGTACAACAAGTTGGGAAAACCCCTTGACGAACTTTCGGTAGTAGGTGCAGATGCCTACAAACCCTCGGAGCTCAGTCACGTTCCTCGGTTCTGGCCAATCCCGAATGGCCTAGATCTTCTCCTCGTGGACCCTCACTCCATCCACCCCAATGATATGCCCCAAATAGAGCATCTCTGTTAGCCCAAATTCACATTTGGAGAGCTTAACATAAAAATGCTGCTCCTCCAAAATGCACAATACAACCTCAAAGTGTTGTAGCTGCTCCTCCCATGTCCCACTGTATATCAAGATATCGTCGAAGAACACCAACAAAAAATTCCTCAACTGACCATTGAAGATGTGGTTCATGCAGGACTGGAAGGTGGCTGGTGCATTGGTGAGCTTGAAGGGCATCACCAAAAACTCAAAATGGTCGTAGTGACATCTGAAGGCCGTCTTAGGGACATCCTGGTCCCTCACTCGAATTTGATGGTAGCTCGACCTTAGATCAATATTTGAGAAGAACTTCGACCCCCTCAGCTCATCCATTAGCTCATCAATCCGCTGGATGGGGTATCAATTCTTCATGGTTTTCTTGTTGAGAGCCCAATAATCGATGCACATCCTTAGTGTGCCATCCTTCTTCTTCACCAATACAACGGAAGAAGCAAATGGGCTAGTGCTAGGTCGGATGTGTCCCAGCGCTAAGAGCTCATGAATATCTCTCTTAATCTCATCTCTATAGGCTTTGGAGTGCCTATAGGGTGTAGTAATCACGGCCTGAACACCCTCTAGAAGGCCCTCTATGAGAAGATAGATAGCTACTTGATGAAGCTGGGCTTCACTGGAAGTAATGCTGATCCGAACCTTTACTTCAAGGTTGTCAAGGGGAAGCCTCTCATTTTGGTGCTGTATGTGGATGACCTCTTCCTGACAGGTGCTGACCCTCTCATTCATCACTGCAAGAGGGAACTCGCTGCTGAGTTTGAGATGAAAGACCTAGGACTAATGCACTACTTCCTAGGCCTGGAGGTCTAGTAGAGACCTGGCGAGATTTTTCTTTCTCAAGGAAAATACATTGTGAAGCTTCTAGAAAGATTTAGTATGAGTATGGTGGACTGCAAGTCCGTGTCGACACCGATGGAGCTCAACTTTAAGAAGTTGAGTAGCAGCGCTGTTAGGCCCGTGTTAGTGAATCCTACTGTGAATCGTCAACTCGTAGGGGCCCTGATGTTCCTAGTGAACACCCGTCCTAACGTATGTTGTGCAGTGAACACTTTGAGTCAACACATGGTTGATCATAACATTCACTGGGTTGTTGCTAAGAAACTCTTGAGATATCTCTGTGGCATGATAGACCATGGGCTGAGATACACTGTCAGGAGCATGACACTCCTTGGATACACTGATGCTGATTGGGCTAACAGTGTGGTGGATCGTAAGAGCACATCTAGATGTTGCTTCACACATAGATCTACTTCGAGTAGGAAACAAAAGTCGGTAGCCTTGAGCACCGCTAAGGCCGAACACATTACAGCATGTATGGCCAGTTGTGAAGTCAGTTGGTTGAAAAAGCTCTTCAGTGAGTTGTTTGAGCATGTGCTAGATGCCACCGTTATCCTTTGTGATAACCAGAGATGGATTCGTTTGTCATAGAATCCCAGGTTCCACAATCGATCCAAGCATGTTGATGGCTGGTACCACTTTATCTGGGATATGGTACAGCAAGGCGCCGTAAGGCTCGATCATATAGGAACTGATGAGTAGGTCGCGGATATTCTCACAATGCCCTTGGGGAAGGTCATGTTCCTAACCTTCCATGAGAATCTTGGAATCGTGGAACGATTCTATTCCGAGGGTCCTGTTGGACGATGAGCTCTTGGAGCTTTGGGGGGTTTTGGGGATAGCTTCTCGGAGCTATAACCAACCATAGGGCTAAGCTTGCCAAAACTTGTTGGTGTGCTTCTGCCCCACAGGTGTGATGATTGAGTTGGTTTACCTCTCATTATCTGTGCCCCGTATGCATCCTACCCATTTGAGTTCCGGACTCATGGGAAGTACCTTTCATTTGGCCAATGAGGTGGGAAAAGCTAGAGACTAGTAGCAAAGACTGATGGACGCATCAGAGATTGTCGTACTCTCTATCTAGGATGGCATGTGTCCAACCATTAGATCTGGGATAAATTCTAGTGAGGTTTCAGACCTCCTACTAACTTCGGGTCAGATAAACCAACTTCGGGTTGGTATGTGACTCTTTGAGTCCATGTGAGGTTTCGGACCTCCAACTGACTTCGAGTCAGTGAGACTAACTTCGGGTTAGTATATATGACTCTCTTGAGTCCAAGTGAGGTTTTGGACCTCCTATTGACTTCGGGTCAGATAAACCAACTTCGGGTTGGTATGAGACTCTTTGTGAGTCCTATAGAGGTTTCAGACCTCTGGGTTGAATCTGTCAGCCAGGAATGATGTCTTTGTGACTGACCCACTTTTGTTCTGAAATAAAAAGGCTAGCAAAGCAAGTCACGGGAGGATGACGCACGATGTTTGGATTGCACAGGTGGATGGAGTTCTCCCTAGTTGAGAGGGAGTGTTAATTTGGACAACTAGGTCCAAACTCCATGTTGTGATGCTCAGATCAAGATACCAATATTTTTATTGGGTTTCTCTTTCGGAGAGGTGCAAGATCGATCTAAATATCATCTCGATCCGATGAGCAGAACATTTATTTTGAATTTATTTTTTAATCTATTCAAAATATGTGCAGGTCGGCCTTAAGGTTTTACACCCCCAGCAAATGTGTCACACACCCTCACTGATGGATATAAATAAGGTTAATGTTGGAGGACATTTCACTCATCTCATCATCACAAATATTTCTCTCTCCACTTCTAATTGGTTCGAGCTACTTGGAGGAAATCTGCGGTTCACAAGTGGGAGAAGGACGAAGACATTTCTGCTGCAGCTAAGGTTTCCATCGCAGGTTTGACCAACGTTGACTTTGGTCAACGCATGGTCAAAAGGAGTTGAATTTTGGCATAGACTTCGATTTCTGTAGTTCGTACATTTTGGCACAAGAACCGAGGTCAAAGGTTGACCGTAGACTTTGCTGCATTGACTTTGACTTGCTGTTGTTCTGTGTTGACTTTTCTGGGGTTGACTTTGAGTTGACCGTTTGGTTGTTTTGAGGGTGATGTGACACATATGCTGGGCTGGCTGACTGATAAGACTTTGCTGGTTGAAGCATCCTGCTGATTGCCGTAACGCACCAACACAAATATATATTTATGGGTTGTCTTCTATTGATCTATTGGTACGTTCTCTCAGCATTTTACTTTATTGCTTATGTGATTGTTGTCTAAAATTGAGGAGAAAGTAACGTTGCATCAAGCATAGAACATCTGCATAAATTTACACTAGAGCACATCCGATGCTACCATAAATCAACAACCTCCACCCTCAGGAGCACGAGGGACAGCGTTTGCACCTACTGGGGGAGTCCTTGCTTCTTTGTGAGGGGTTTCCAAGTATTTGACACTGCATGTCCGGGGGACCGTGCAGGGACAGCGCGTTTCAGTGCTAGTTGTTAGTGGGCTTTATTGATGCACACATTAGAGCTGGGAGGGAGTCAGAAGAGCCCCCAAAGGGAAATAACCAGTAATAAACAGTAAATATGCCGGTAGAGCGTATATAGAAAATACAATGCCGAACCAGATCATGGAACAATTACACATAGAATGCCAGAAAACTGAGCCATTTTATTAATCTGAAAGTACATAGAGAGGAGTACAAGAAAATCAGAATGAGGGCACCTATCCTTGCTCAAGGCAATTGAAGAATCCTCTCAGAAAATAGGAAATGGCTACTACAGAAACTGCATCCCAGCTGCTGGAAGAAACTGCCGTAAACTGCTGCTGCTGGAGTGAACTGAAGCTAGGGGCTGATCCCCTCGCCGGAATGAGCTAAAAATCTACAGATCACCTATACTCGCTGCTCCGGACAAAACCCAGAAACCGTGAAGCAAATGGACCACCTCCGAAAATCGCCCCCAGAAACCCTCCTCCTACAAAAACGCTGTGCCTTCAGGAACAGCTCAGAAGCTCAAGAAATATGCTGGCAAAAGGGCCGGATCTACCCACAAATCCTCCAGATGAGATGACCAACTCCTCAAGGCTGAAAACACTGAAAAATGCTGCCAGAACCCCACATAAAGACCCTACTCATCAGATCTGCGTCCTCCCTGACTGGATCTGCGTCCTCTCTGCCCAGATTTGCTGGATCTGAGTCATACAAGGCTGGATCTGCTACTATCTCTCCAGATCTGCGTCCCACAAGGCTAGATCTGCTGCTAGCTCTTCAGATCTATGCTAGATCTGCCAATATCTCCTCAGATCTGCAACCTCAAAGGCAGGATCTGATGTTATCTCTTCAGATCTAGGCTGGATCTGCCAATATCTCCTCAGATCTGCAATCTCCCAAGCTGGATCTAGTGCTACCCCTCCAGATCTGCAACCTACAGAACCAGATCTGCAAATATCTGCTCAGATCTACAATCTCCAAGGCCGGATCTATCATTGTGCCTTCAGATCTGCGTCCTTCCTCTTCCTACTGGAACAGCGTCCTCACTCCAAACTGATCTGCGTCCTTCCTGCTGCTGAAACTGCGTTTTTCCTGCTAGATCTGCGCAACCACTAGAGGGCTTCTTCCTCTCCGACTCTCCACCTGAAACTGCTACTGAAACTGGAAGATAGAACTCAGAAATTAACCTTACTAGGGCGGGCACTCGAAGTCCCCCGAAGCTAAGGGTGAAACCAGAAATAACCTTACCAGGGCAGGCACTCGAAGCCCCCCGAGGCTAAGGGTGAGATCTCCGACCGGAGACACTCGTGCACTAAACAGTGCTGCAGACCGACTAAACAACCAGCGTGCTGAAGCAGACAAAAGTCTAGCTCTCAATATCAATATCAAAATATGCATGATCCAAATGAGGTGAGAACCTCTCCTTTTATAATGCCAAACTCCCTCCAAAACTCAACTGCGTCCTTACTCTCCCTTGACCTGCGCAGTTTACCTTGGGTCAGCCTGATGCCTCCCCCATCATACTCATGTGGACCCCCAAGGCCCCCTCTTTAAGTTATAACGTTACTCAACTAGGAAAACACTTTATTTTATAAAGTGAGGTGACTAAAGTGAGGTGACCCCTCTTATTTCTCACTTTATTTATTATTTCTAACTAAAGCGGCAAAATTAAACAAAAATGAAATATTCCAATTAGCAAGGCTAATTGGGAATATTACAGTCTCCCCCGGCAAAACGTTGCTTGTCCTCAAGCAACTGAAGTGATGGATGCTGTAAATTCTGCTCGCTTTCCCAAGTGGCATCCTCATCCGGCAAAAATTGCTTGTTCTCAAGCAATGCTTGAACAAGCCTACTCTCTAGCTGATGCTCCCTGCCGATACTGCAAAATGTGCCTGGGTCCCACTGAAACCTCTCTGTCTCCTGCATCACCCTGATATGAAGGGATATCTCAATGCCAGGATCCCAAACTGGCCTCTCATGGTACCAGCCACTCAATAGTCCTCCCGGATCCCATCGCCACTGTAGCCAATAATCGCACAAGTCCCATGACTCGGACTGCTCACTGCCTCTGGCTATGACTACATACCATGACTGCTGCTGCTCTGCATCTATGAATGTGTAAGTTGTCCCATCGACTGTGTACCAGCTCATCATCTCTCTCCACTCAAGGCATGAAGTGAGGAAATGTATTCAAAACGAAGAGATTAGGCATAGCTCAAAATGCGGGGGTACTTCAAATCTTGCATCATAGCATTTTCAAGATAGAGTTGTAGCATTGACAATGATTGCATCATCATTGCCATCACAACTAACAAGGAAGAAAAGAAAAGACGAAAAAAGAAAAAGGATATAAAAAATGAACCACCAGTTTTGAGCAGGATCAAGCCTCAATGCGTCAAAAGTCGAAAAAGGAAAAGGAAGAGGTTTGGTATGTCTGATGGCCACAAATAGGTTAACATTGGGGCAAGTCATAGTCCCAAGATAGTCAGAATTGGACAAGGCACATCAGAGAAAGAGCCTATGGATTTGCTTGTGAGTAGGCAAGTTCTCAAGATGGATTTCACCGAAGACATTTGATGCCATGGGGCATCCTGTGTATCATATTCCTAACCCTATCCCTTGTAAATTTTGTTTCAGTAGTTTTATTTCATGAATAAATTGTTATTAATGTTTCCTAGAATAAATTTCCATTTCGGGTCGCAAGTGGAAACTTCCCTGTAGCTTAGGTTTGCACGTACTTGATTTTATTTGATGTTATTTTGAATGGACACTGCTGATATATATATCTTTGGTTGATGGATGCAGATTCCAGGTCCTTGCACACTATCACTTCATATCTCACATGCATCCCCATATGGAGCCAAATGTTGACCACTGGAGTGGCACCTAATGATAATGAGAAGACTCCATGCCCAAGGATGAACCAAAAGACATTTGTACCATCATATATCATCAGATATCATCAGTTCAACAGAATTTTTGAGCTCTACATCTATTTCTCATCATCTTTCTCTTGTACCCAGATTCCATGCTCTATGGGGAATTGTAATAAGTGATGCTAGTAATGACGAATTTGAGTCAGTATTGAGTCTGTAACAGGTTTAGGATGTTGGGACTCGATCAACAAGCGAGTACACCTTGGAGTGTTTTTATTACTTGGTTAATTATTCCTTCTTTTTAGCGGCGGATAATTTTCTAGGTTTTTTCACTCATTGCATTACCCCAAATCCTGGGTGATGGCTTGAAGGTTGAGCCCCTAACACATCTTAGTGTCTAGAGTCAATGTATACTACCATACTAGATCACACAAAAAATTTCGTGGAATTTGGTTAGGTCTAGGTAGTGATTTTTTAATATTTTAGATTTCTCGCAAGTAAAAAATTGCAATAAAAATTGTAATTAGATTGTAATAAGTGTTGTCTAGAGAAGTTTTATGGGGTATCAGTAATTAAAATTACACCTCTCACCCTCAAATTTCTACTATGACACACTTTGAGGGGTTAATAATGAGTTTTGGACCCTCAAAACCCACATTTCCTAAGTTTAGTGGAAATTGTGGCATTTAACTAGGCTAGAATTAAATAAAATAGAGAGAAATAAATTATTCCATGTAACAAAATGATGTGGAAATGACTTGGAAATTATTCTAAGTCAAAGAGTTGAGTCAACGGACATGTGGAGGATGACTGAGCACACTGCATCATTAATTCGTCATTTATTTATTTAATATCGAATTTTCTGGAGGTGAAGCGACAATTACACACTAAGAAAATCGAATTTATTAAAGGCAGTTGAACATAAAAGGAATATTCTACATGATCAATTAACTAAAGACCAAGTGGGGACCACTTCTCACGAGCTACCTGGAGTACGACAAAACTCAACACTTCACTCTGAGGATTTACGCTATTCCTTGAGCTTAGACTACAGAGTCACTCAGAGGAAACACGCAGTTCTCAGGGACCTACGCAGAAGGTCACTGGGGTCATCTATAGGTACGGTTTTAGTTGGTTCAAGTTTGCAATGATGGACTTGGTGTAGCACGGGACTGCGTTTGGCTTATGGATGAGTTCACTTGATCATATGGGAATTCGATTTCCTTTGGTTTGCACAAAGAAATTCGATTTTTCTCTGGGTGTCTCAGTCTTTCTCCATATGGAACTTGGCTTACCTTTACTTGGGATTTTCTCCAAGTTCACTTCTCACATGCATTTGTTGTTGGGAATTGCTCCCGAATCTCTATATAACAAAGCCATGGGCTATTGTATTGTATCATGTTATGAGCTATTGGACTTGAGGAAACTCTGCCATTTTTGCATATCAATAAAATCAAGACTTTGGGGCTATTTAGCGGATGTTCTCTTGGCGTTATGAGGTGACTTCTTTCCATACTATTGCTAGTGTTTGAATTCGTTTACATGTTTGATCAGTATTAGTTTATATTTTCCATCTAGCTTGGATTGATACATGCAAGCTATCTTGCATGCATCATTGATTTAGAGTAGTATTGTAGACATAAGCTTGCCAAGTCAATTTTGGAGGAATGTTTGGTTTATCTTATTCATTATGATGCTATAATCCTTTTGCAAACTAATATTTGTTCAAGTGTGTAGGGAGGATCTATTTGTATTGTGTGCTAGAAATCCATCCGGGCGTGGTAGAAGTCTCACATAGACCAACTCACTCCTAGATTCAAAGCGATCTAAGACTAAACTATTTTCAACCCCAAGTCTTTTATCAAAGGAAGACCAAGAGGGAGTTTTCTCGTTCTCTAGATACTTGATTATCTACTTCAAATTTTAAAATCTAAAAATTTCCCTTTGTAGAGTGTTTTAAAGTCATATTTGCTACTTCAAGAGCATTTTCTAGACTAGGCAAGAATGGGGGTTTTCTCCCATTTCTTGGGCTGGTGCCTTTGTATATTAATTTGTATTTTAGATCTTGTTTATTTCGATCTAGCGTTTGATTTTCTTTCGCAGCCCATAAGCTTGAGTGTGAACAACGAGAAGCTTGAGGGAAAATGGCAAAAAACTATTGATCCTCCTTGCATGCAAAGCCTTCCATTGCTTCAAAATCGAATTTTAGGGAGGCCGTGAGCACCTTTAGGACAACATCAACATGATCTTTTCCGTGGGCTTTGGAGCCTTGTAACTTTTATGTTTTGAAGGTTTTCCCCATGAGTTTTTATTGTCATCTTTGAGGAGGAAATCTAGCTTTTTCCAAGCTCTATCTTCGTAAAAGAATCTCCTTTTGGGCAGCCTTCTTAGAGGCTCTTTTTTTCATTTGTAATCGCTAATAAAATAACCTTTTTGCTTGAGGGAGCTTGGGATATTTTTCCCATGGTATTCCCCGTCCTTGATTGAAGAAGAAGGAACTTCTTCGGTGGATTCACTCATTTTCTGATTTTTTATTTCATGCATGTTAAAGAATTAACAACTAATGCACTCTACATCCATCTAACTACATTTTGGGTTTAATTAAACTTACATGCATGAGCTCCAAAGGATACAAACTTGAACAAATCTCTTTTCATGTGTGAGAAATTCACATGTTTGGCAAGTTCCATTAAGTTAATGTTTATGTGTCACTACTTAGTCCATGCATGTTATACATTTTGAGGAACCATTGAAGCACTTTTTAATGGGAACTTATTTCATTCCACTTGCTATTTAATGTCACAACACACATAACTCTATTTTTCTCTCAAAGTTTGGTTCATTATTGCAAGTAAGCGCTATCTTATCTCTTGTGGAACATTGCATATATCATTTAATTGAGATTAATCAACATCGATTTCATACAAACACTCATTAAAACTTTACCTCCAACATAAGTTGGCTATATAGACCTCTAGGGACCCCCTACTCCCCTATTGACTCCTCACTTTGAGATCCACATAATTTGGGCAAGGGTGAGGTCTGGGGATTGAAGAGTTGATTTGAAATATTTGTTGTAGAGGTAGTTTAACTAAAATTAACCAAGAGCACCCTCCATCACATTTCGTTTTACTTGTCTTTTGATGGTTGTTGATCTCATGAAAGTATTGTGATGCTTACTTTCTATATTCGCAAAGTTTAATTTCTTATTTAGCATCTAATTTTTAGTTGTTTCTAACTATGACAAGATATGCTTTAATGTTGTGATTTGGTTATCTCATAATCAATTTTATTTTGCAAATATCTTGTGTTGACATCTTTTGTTTCCATTTCAGGATTATTGTGCTCTCATCTCTTTTGAGCATTATTTTTACTTTGACTTTATTTATATCGATCACTGAGGGTGTGTGACAAATTTGTTGGGGTACAAAACCTTAAAGCCGACCTGCACATATTTGAATATATTAGAAAATAAATTCAAAATAAATCTTTTGCTCATCGGATCAAGATGATCTTTAGATCGATCTTGCACCTCTCCGAAAGAGGAACCCAATAAAAATATTGGTATCTTCATCTGAGCATCACAACATGGAGTTTGGACCTAGTTGTCCAATTTTAACAGTTCACAAGCAATTTCTGAAGCCATATGGCCTCACATGAAGCCGTTCTTGCTGCCATATATTCAGCTTCTGCAGAGTTCAGGGCCACGGATTTCTATTTCCTGCTGCACCAAGAGGTCATCCCCGATCCAACACTGAAACAATACCCACTAGTACTTTTCCGCTTTGTGAACCCACTCAACTTGATGTCATTCCCTCTGGTGTATTTCAGTCCAAGGTCGATTTTTCCTTGTAAATATCTGAGAACATGTTTGGTTGCTGCCCAATGAGCCCTCCTAGGTTCCACCATGAACTGACTGAGAGTATTGACAGCATAACAGATGTTTGGTCTCGTGTTTACCAGTTACATAAGAGAACCTATGAGCTTCCTATACAATGCAGGATCAGCCTCATCATCTTCCTATACAATGCAGGATCAGCCTCATCATCTTCGGACGTGTCAATTTTCTTCCAGTTGGTAATCATTGGAGTAGCTGTGGGTCTATAGTCCTCTATCTGAAATTTTTCAGCACTTCTGTAGTATATCTTCCTTGACTAAGGAAGATCTCACCCTTCTGCTTCCAAACTTCCAACCCTAGAAAATAATGATCAACCCTATATCCTTCATGTCAAATTCTGCAGCTAAATTCTCCTTGCAGTCCTTGATGAGCCTAGATTATCCTATTAGGAGTAGATCATCTACATACAACACTAGTATAAGATGCTCATCCCCTACTCTTTGATAGTAGAGATTGGGATCTGTGTCACCCTTGACAAATCCCATTTTCTGCAAGTAGCTGTCAATTCGACCATACCAAGCTCTAGGGGCTTTCTTCAGTCCATACAAGGCCCTCTTGAGCCTGCACACATGAGTTTTCTACTCACGCATCTCAAAGCCCTCTGGTTGTTCAATATATACTTCTTCTATAACTCCATTCAGGAACGCAGTCTTGACGTCCATCTGTTGGATCTCCCATCCCATCTGCGCAGCAAGGGATATCACTGATCTAATAGAAGTATATCGGACTACTGGGGCGAAGGTCTCTTCATAATTTATTCCTTCCTTCTGAGCATACCCCTTAGCCACAAACCTAGCTTTAAATTTCTCGATGCTGCCATCTACAGCATATTTGATCTTGTAGATCCATCTTGAACCTACAACTGATCTGTCCTAAGTCCTGGGAACCACTTCCCAAACATCATTCGTCATGATGGAGTTGTACTCTACCATCGCATTGACCCATACCTGGGGCTGAGCTTCCTCCCGAAAATCAGATGGTTCACTAACCTGCGCTACCAAAGCTTGGTACCTTTCAGGTTGTTTGTGTTGCCTCTTCTCATTTCGGGGGGCTTCGACAAACTCTTCTGCATCCCTCAACTTCCTCCTGAAAATCAGATGGTTCCCTAACTTGCGTTACCAAAGCTTGGTACCTTTCAGGTTGTCTGTGTTGCCTCTTCTCATTTCGGGGGGCTTCGACAAACTCTTCTGCATCCCTCAGAATCTGTCGTAATTTCCTGCTCATCCTACCACTGGTAGTGAGTGGATCCACCTGCTCTCCTTCCTGCAAGTCCTCGGGAGATGTATCCCTTGGATCCCCATGCCTTAGAGAGGTTCTCGTATTACCCTTTGCAGGTCGTTGTGGTTGGACCAATGGATCCTCCTCAGACTGCGTAACAAAAGGCATCTCCCTGGATTTTCTAAAGGCTCTTTCCTTCATGAATTTCACATCCTGTCGTACCACAATCTTCCTCCTCTCAGGAATGTATATACAGTAAGCCTTTGCGTTCTCACTATATCCCACCAAATATCCCTTTTCTGCAGTCTTATCCAACTTCTTTCTCTTCTCCTTGGGCACATGACAATATGTCGCACTGCCAAAGATCCTAAAGTGGCTCACTTTAGGCTTGCTGCCAGTGAAGACACTTTCTGGAGTGATCTTACCCAATTCATTATGAGGAATCCTGTTCTGTACATAGACAGCTGTATTACAGGCTTCAGCCCACATAAATTTGGGCATGTCTTGATCATACAACATTGCTCTTACAGCTTCGACAATAATTCTATTCTTCCTCTCTGCAATTCCATTCTGCTTTGGATTATACAGAGTAGTCCACTCTCTTTTGATGCCTTCCCTTGCACAAAACTCTGTGAGGTTTTTATCCTTGTACTCTCCACCATTGTCTAATCTCAATGTCTTGATCCACTTTCCTGTGAGATTCTCTACCGGAGCTTTAAACTCCTTGAATCATCCAAAGACCTTTAAACTCCTTGAATCGTCCAAAGACTTCATCCTTGGTATTCAGAAAGTAGATCCGGGTCTTCCTGGAATGGTCATCAATAAAGGTGATGAAATATTCGGCACCACTAAGAGCTCTAGTGGGCATTGGCCCACAGATGTCTGTGTGTATTAAGCTCAACACACTCTTAGCCCTATTGTTGCTTCTATGGTATGTTGCCTTGGCATACTTTCCTAATACGCACCCTCTGCAGACATCGTCTCGCTTGCTGCTCAGTTCTTGAACTCCCGTGACAGTCTTCTTGAGAATTCTTAATGCCCAATGATGCAAGTGCCCCATTCTCTTGTGCCATAGCTCATTCAAATCCTTCTCATCAGTGCCATTGGGGATTCTAGTTGTAACTTGTAGAGTTTATTGCTCCTAACTTTGATTTGTGATTTCTTCTTCCAACTTGGGTGTTTAACGTATACTCTATTGCCAATGAAGTAAACGTCATAGCCTTTGTTTTGAAGCTACGACATAGAGAGTAAGTTCATCCCCAAACCAGACACATGCAGTACATTAGTGGCCTGAAGCTTATTACCAGCTTCCATTTGAAATACTATTGTACCTCTTCCAATAGGGGTACATTTTTCCTTATTGCCCATAGTGATTTTAAAGTTCATCTGCTCTTCTTGGTAGTTTGAGAAACATTCTCACACTTTCGTCATGTGAGCAGAAGCCCCACTGTCAATGTACCAGATCTCAGGAGAAGCAGAGCTTGACACACAAGAAAATTCTTCTTCCAAACTGGATGACAAAACAGAAACATCGTGATCCATCTATTCTTCCATGCTTCCCTTCTTCTCTGGAGAACTGCGTGAACCCTTCCGAGTTGCTGCTGCAGCAACGTCTCATCTATGTTCTATCGCCGGTTCTCTACTCCTGTAACTCATCTCTGGCTTTGATACCATGTGGAAATTTCAATCTAGAAAATATTTCTGCATTGATAAATTTACTTCTCCTACTTATTATTTCAATAAGTTATTTACAGAATTCTTCCAGTAAATTTCGAAATAAATACTACTACAACATTCACTTAAGTATATGCAGAGAAAGGAACAATAAGAAATACAAGCATAAGAATAAATCACATGTACACACTTACCCCAGAAAAACCCAATGCGGGGAAACCGGTGCAACAGATGAGTGTTTATATATTATTCTTTAGCAATGAAATTATTTACAAGGAAAAGACTGGCAGACTTCTTTAGAAAACACTTGAGATAAATTCTCTAGAACCCTCTAGAGATTTTCTGACACCCGGAAGACCCACTGCGTCACTTTGTGTGTGTCTCTGCACAGTCCTTGCGTCACTCTGTGTGGGCTCTTTGCGCAGTCCCCACGTCACTCTGCGTGGGCTATTTGCGCTGCCTTCTATAGCCCTTTGTGTCCTTCTCTCCTCGACCTTTGTCACTGCTGACTCCCTCTCCTTCTGCCTTTGCAACTCCTTGCAACTCTCCCTTTGAAATCGAATTCTATTCCTTCAGAATCGACTTCCTTCGGGTTATTGAGCATATGACCGGCTTACTTTCCAAATGACCCTCAAGCCTTCTTTTATAATCTGCTCATTGACGAATCAACGGCCCATATTAGAAGTCTAATCAATGGCCAAGATTAAACCTGACTTGATCTTTGTTCTCTAGAAGATTTGCACTCTATTTTATTAATACCTATTAATTATTTAATTTCCCCAAGTTTAGACTTAGGGTCTACATTAAAATAATTAATTATTTTAATAAAACATAAATCGAGTGGAATTTCCACAAACGGTTTTTGGGTTCTTTGGAATACTGATGCCCAAGCCTCCTTACAAATTTTGAGACTTGGAACACTTTTTGATGCTACAAAAATCAACAGGAAACCCTCGGGTGATTTAGAGAGATTGGGCAAGCACCCATCTCCCCTTGGTGAATTCATCCATAATTCACAGGAGAGCTTAGTCGTGGCAATTCAGTTCAGTTGGAGTGCCAACGTAGCAGTGCAGCAAATTATCTCAGAGGCCAACATCTCATCTCAGTTATTTTGGTTGTACATGCATGTAACCCTAGTTTATCTATTATAATAAAAAGCTGAGATCATTTTCTGCTTGTCATGTTGTTGTTGTGTTGCTAAACTCTATTGGTCATATTTTACATGGGAATCTTCTGTTATGAATGAAAATTTATCTGAAGTATTGTTTGAGTTAAAAATTTCAAGAAAACCTCAAATTTTGCAATTGAAATATTACAGTGGTATCAGAACTTGTTTTCCTGCTAGCGTGAGGGTTTATTGTAGATTGTCCATGGGTTTATTTTTGAGGTCCAGAAAGAAAATTATTTCTGGAGAAAGCAAGATCAAATTCTTCTATTTGTCGGAGAAATTTGTCCAAGGCCTTAGCTATTCTACAAAATCTCTATTGCAAAATGCTAAACAATTTTTCTGTAAGTTTGTCACTTCCTTAATAATCATTCTACAATTTGTACGGGAACCAAATTAGTTAAAAGTGTCCAATTTCATTATGGACTCGTATGTTTCTTTGATGGGGGGACACTAACGGCCAAGTAATTCATGGTGGTTGTCAATTAAAGGACGTGTCATCACATTGGTAACGCATGGTGGAGACTGATTTCATTATCCTGTGAGGGTCGTGACAATCTCGGAATAGATATTTGAGAGCGGCCATTTCAAAGTCGGTGTTGTACAAGCGGAAAAAGTTTAGTGCGTTTGGCACCTGGCCAAATTATTCAAAAGAGTCGAACCCAAATTTTTAGAGAATATTCTTAATTGCCATCAAGAGTTGAAAGGGTCGAGCGCTTCATCTTCTGGGTTTGAAGCATGAGTTTTCCTTGTGAGAAGGGAGCATGCTTCTTATCTCTCATCTGGAAGAGATTCCCTTGAGGAGAAAGGCAGTGAATCTCCCTATATTAATCATTGGACGAGTTACCACTTCACTGGGACGTGTTCTTATCGTTGGGAAGGTTCGATTATCTAAGTATAAGAAAGTAATGAATCCCATCTGGAGGTGTTGGTCGTGCTGCATTAATTGGACGAGTCCCTGGAGAAAACGAAGAACAAATGCACTGTGTATTTTCTAGAATTGAAGTCGCATTTTGAAGCCACCATTCGAGACATAGGAGCAGCCATATCATTCATGTTGCTTCGAGCAATATTTATAGCAATGGAAGGGCCAAGTTTAAATTTGTTCAGGAATAAATTGTAAGCTCGATTTATTTTCACATGCGAACTGAGTGAATAAAAGAACAACGGTGAATAGCTTGACTGTGCACGTACAGATCGATGTATTATAATTGCAAGGAGATAAGTCACACAATTAATGTCGAGCGTTGTTGGGTAAGTGCGATCAACCAAGTCAAATCACCTGAAAGTTGATAGCGGAGAGCGTATTGTCCGATTGGCGTTTGCACACTGAATATGCAAGGGGTTGAGCATTAATTTCTAAGGGAGTCGAGTGGAGTTGCATTAAGGAACGTTGGTGCCAAACATAACAAAGAATAGCATCCTCAATTTTTTAAGTGGTTCTTGTGTGTAAAAGGGACTTGGCGTAAACTCTGATGTTGATGTTATCACTGGTAAAGGGAGGCAAGCACTGAAAGTGTTACAACTTATCTTGATCAAAATTCCCCAATCACAAGATCGAGCTCAAAGAGAGCGTTGTCCATGAGTATAATTATTATTGCAAGGAAGATGCATAGATGCATTAGAAGGACCAGTTCATTGGGGTTATGCAGAAATACATGGTATTGTTGTTGTTGTTGTGGGTGATTGGATCATTCCCTCAGTACGATTGAAGAATGCGATCAGGGCATCTCATTATCAGCAGAGGGTAGAGTCATAGTAACCTGAGGTCTCAACTTGAAAGGACTTTTGCCGCTTTAGCTAGAAGTAATAAATAAAGTGAGAAATAAGAGGGGTCACCTCACTTTATAAATAAAGTGTTCTTTTCCTAGTTGATTGACGTTATAACTTAGAGAGGGGGCCTTGGGGTCCACATGAGTATGATGGGGAGGCATCAGGCTGACCCAAGGTTAACTGCGCAGGCCAAGGAGAGTAAGGACGCAGTTAAGTTTTGGAGGGAGTTTAGCATTATAAAAGGTGGGGTTCTCACCTCATTTGGACATGCTTGATTTGATATTGATATTGAGAGCTAGACTTCTGTCTGCCTCAGCACGCCGGTTGTTTAGTCGGTCTGCAGCACTGTTTAGTGCCACCGAGTGTCTCCGTGCGGAGATCTCACCCTTAGCCTCGGGGGACTTCGAGTGCCTGCCCTGGTAAGGTTATTTTCTTGGTATCACCCTTAGCCTCGGGGGACTTCGAGTGCCTGCCCTGGTAAGGTTATTTTCTTCGAAAATATCCTTCGGCCACGTGATTAGCAAGAAGCTTCGTGAGATTTGAGTGAGGAGGAAGCCTCTTCTCTGAGACCGCGTTGCATCCAGAGTGTGGGTAGGACGCTGATCCAGAGAGGGAAGGACGCAGATCCAGCAGGAGGACGCAGATCTGAATAGTGAGGACGCTGATCCAGCTGTCCAAGGCAGAGAGGACGCAGATCTAAAGAGGTATTGGCAGATCCAGTCTTGGGGGACGCAGATCTGGAGAACTAGTAGCAGATCCAGCCTTGGAGGACGCACATCTGAAGAGATATTGGCAAATCTAGCCTTGGAAGGTGCAGATCTGGAGAGATACCATCAGATCCAGCCTTGGAGGATGCAGATCTGAGGAGATATTGGCAGATCCAGCCTAGATCTGAAGAGATAGCAGCAGATCTGGCCTTGGAGGACGCAGATCTGGAGTGATAGGACGCAGATCTGATAGAGAGGCTTCAGATCCAGCAGATCTGAGCATAGAGGACGCAGATCCAGTCAGGGAGGACGCTGAGTGGGGCTTGACAGCGTTTTCAGTGTCTCCAGCCTTGAGGAGCTGATCATTTCATCTGGAGGTTTGTGGCCAGCATTGCATCTATCTTCTGCGCTGTCACTAGCAGAGACAGCGTTTTTATTGGTGAGGGTTTAGAGGATTGAGATCAGCCATCTTCTAGTCTTCAGTTCATGGTTCCATTGCATTCCAGTAGCAGCTCTTCATAGCAGATCTTCAGCCAGCTAGGACGTTGTCCTTATTTGCAACCATTACTTGTTCTGAGAGGGTCTCCACTTGCCTAGGGCAAGGATAGGTGCACTCATCCTGATTATCTTGTACTCCTCTATATGTATTCTCAGATTAATAAAATGGCTTAGTTATCTGGCATTCTATGTGTACTTGTTCCATGATCTCGTTCCAGCATTGTATTTTCTATATCTGTCTGGCATATTTCTGTGTATTACTGGTTATTTTCCCTTTGGGGATATTACAGTGGTATCAGAGCATAGATCTGGCTCAGCCTGTGGTGCTAGCAGTCTATGACGCCCGGGGATAACCCCTACATCTATCGGAAGGAACGTAGAGAAGCTGAGGATAGGTGGAAGTTTCCTTTCGGGGGAAGTGATTCTGATCAGGAGCCACCTGAGACAGATTCAGAGGCAGAGCAGCCTGAGAGGGGCCCAGAACAGCGTAATCCAATGGCAGATGATGATGTGAGGTTTAAAGAGGCGGTCCTCCGTCAATTGCAGGAGACGTCGCAGATAGTGCAGGATACGTCACGGAGGCTCTCGGCTATAGAGATCAGCCAGAGAGAACTCCCTAGAGTTCTTCAGATCGGAGAGGGTTCAAGTATGTCTCGCCACATACCAGTGCACGATGCTATCCCCATTGTGACGGCTCAGCAATCCACTATGCCCACATTCTTGCCAGGAGACGCAGGGACAGGAGTGCGGGGAGGTGCACAGAGGGATAATCCAGCACCCACACGTCCTACCATGCCTACCTTCCTGGTAGAGGACGAGGGGTCGACAGCACCAAGAGAGTTGAGTCCAGCTCGATGGGCAGCTGCTTTTGCAGAATGGCGGGCCTTAGGACAGGAATTCATGGATACTCTCCCCTTCGAGCGCTATCTCCAGTTCCAGTACGACATCAAACCCCATGATCAGCACCAGCACAGGGGGCACGGATACCACCGTGATGACCACCGTGCGGCCAGTAGATTCCATTTGCCTATGTTTGATGGTTCATCAAAGACTACGACAAAGTCTTGGGTGGAGAAGCTGGACATCTATTTCCAGCTTAATCAGATGTCGGAGATGGAGGCCATTAAGATGGCTACATTGCATTTAGAGGGTGAGGCTCAGGATTGGTGGTTTCATGGATTGGCGACACTTGGGCATTCCACAGTGACGACATATGCCGAGTTTACCAGGAGAGTGGTAGAGCGTTTTGACAGGAGGGATCCGGAGCAGCATTTTGTTGAGCTGACCAAGCTCAAACAGACTGGGAGTGCAGAAGCATACATCTCGGATTTCTTGAGGATTTCAGTGATGGTACCTGACTTATCGATAGGCCAGATGGTCTATATGTTTGTGGAGGGGCTATCAGAGCCACTACGTGGCCTAGTACGGTCAAACGGACCGGCTACACTGCAGGATGCTATCAACAGGACTCGCGACTTACAGGATGTCTTACCCAGGACACGACCACCTTATCCCCAGAGACAGGATTTCCAGCCTAAGGGTAAGGACACGAGGATTCCGCCTCCCAAGGCGAATCCGGGACGAGGACAATTTGATGATGAGGCCAGGAGAGAGCTGAGGCGGAAGCGATTATGCTTCACTTGCCAGGAGCCATGGGCACCGGGACACAAATGTGTAGCAGGGAAGGCACATTTCATAGAGGTCTTCTCCGAAAGCAGCGGAGAAGAGGATGAGGGAGATGATGAGGAGGCAGGAGGATGTTATATAGCGCAGAGTACCTTACCACCTCCACCACCCGATGCAGGAGGGGCATCATTCGCACCTACTGGGGGAGCTCTAGCAGCATTGCGAGGAGTCCCCAAGTATCTGACATTGCGCGTACGGGGGACGGTGCGCGGACAACGGGTTTCGGTCTTAGTCGATAGTGGGGCCACCCACAACTTCATTGATGCCCAGATGGTTGAGCGGAGAGGCATACCGACGGAGGGCTTTGATGGGTTTTCTGTTTTGGTACCAGGAGATCAGACCATGGCATGTGCCCGATATGTACCAGAATTATCAGTGACGATGGGCACCTATACATTGACCGATCACTTCTTTGTGGTGGACATCCCGGACACCAATGTGATATTGGGAGTTCAGTGGCTTATTACTCTGGGGAAGGTCACAACTGATTGGAAAGCCTTGGAGATGGAGTGGGATGATCCCAAGACGGGGAAGCATGAGAAGATACGAGGGCAGAACACATATCCACCCCAGACAGTATCGGCACACAGCATGGAGGCGACTTTCCGCAAGGGAGATATAGAGTGGGCAGTAGAGTTGCGGGCTTCAGAGGCAGTGGATACAGGGCGGACGGTGCACCCTGATCTACAGTCTATTCTCGATAGATATGCAGTAGTTTTTGGGGACATTCCGCCAAGACAGCCACCGGATCGGGGGTTTGAGCACACGATCGAGCTTGAGTAGGGGATACAGGCTGTGATTACCACACCGTATAGGCATCCCAAGGCCTATCGGGATGAGATAGAGCGAGCCATTCAGGAGTTGCTGGCCCTTGGTCACATTCGGCCTAGCACTAGCCCTTTTGCTTCTTCAGTAGTGCTGGTGAAGAAGAAGGACGGCACATTACGCATGTGCATTGACTATAGGGCTCTGAACAAGAAGACCCTGAAGAACAGGTACCCCATTCCCAGGATCGACGAGCCGATGGATGAGTTGAGAGGAGCACGGTTCTTCTCAAAGATTGATTTGAGATCCGGATACCATCAGATACGCATGAGGGAACAGGATATTCCCAAGACTGCTTTCAGGTGTCATTATGGGCACTTTGAGTTTCTGGTCATGCCATTTGGGTTGACCAATGCACCTGCTACTTTCCAGTCTTGTATGAACCACATTTTCAGGGATCATCTAAGGAAGTTTGTGCTGGTTTTCTTTGATGATATCCTTATATACAGCAGGACTTGGGAGGAGCATCTCCAGCACATTGAGACGGTCTTGCACATTTTGGAGGAGCAGCAGTTCTTTGCCAAGCTCTCCAAGTGTGAGTTTGGATTGACGGAGATGCTGTATCTGGGACACATCATAGGAGTGGACGGGGTGAGAGTCCACGAGGAGAAGATCCGGGCTATCAGAGACTGGCCAGAGCCACGGAATGTGACAGAACTTCGAGGGTTTATTGGTATCTGTACCTACTACAGGAAGTTCGTCAAGGGCTTCTCATAGCTTGCTGCACCCCTCACGGAGCTGACGAGGAAGGGGGCATTCAGTTGGTCGGATACAGCACAGCGAGCTTTTGATAAGCTCAAGGAGGTGATGAGCAGTTGTCCCGTGTTAGCATTGCCAGATTTTACGCAGCCCTTTGTCCTAGAGTGCGATGCATCAGGAGAGGGGATTGGAGCAGGTTTGATGCAGGAGGGTCATCCGATTGCGTTCGAAAGCCGGAAGCTCCTTCCACACGAGAGGCTATATCCTATATATGACAAGGAGATGCTGGCCATCATGCATGCATTGGCCAAATTCCGGCAGTACCTGGTAGGTGGCAGATTCAGGGTGAGGACAGATCATAACAGCCTGAGGTACTTTCTAGAGCAGAAGCAGTTGCAGGAGAGGCAGCAGAAGTGGATCAGCAAGATCCAGGCTTACGACTTTGACATAGAGTATGTCAAGGGGAAGAATAATGTGGTAGCTGATGCCCTTTCCCGTAGACCGGCCACGTTATCTCTCATGAGCCTGGACGCTGACTGGAAGGCTCGACTACTGGTTGAGTACTCCAAAGATAGATTTGCATGCGAGGTTCTGGATGGGCAGGTAGCGGATAGCAGATACA
Source organism: Pinus albicaulis (assembly GCA_034641835.2). Taxonomy (NCBI): domain Eukaryota; kingdom Viridiplantae; phylum Streptophyta; class Pinopsida; order Pinales; family Pinaceae; genus Pinus; species Pinus albicaulis. The sequence goes on along the minus strand of CM076569.1, from coordinate 853,305,963 downwards.
GGGTGGCCAATGAGGTCATCTACTACAGGGACAGGATCTTCTTGACTAAGGGATCTCAGCTCAAGGAGAAGATACTCCATGCATCACATGATTCACCATTGGCGGGCCATCAGGGGTTCACCAAGACGTACAGGGCCATCCGGGAGAGATTTGCATGGAAAGGCCTCAAGGAGGACGTACTCCAACATGTCAGGGAGTGCGAGGTTTGCCAGCGGCACAAGGGAGAGATGAGTCATCCTGCGGGGTTGTTGCAGCCTCTTCCCATTCCGGAGGGGAAGTGGGAGAGTATTTCGATGGACTTCATCACGGGGTTGCCCACAGTGCAGGGCAAGGACTGCATCTTCGTAGTGGTTGACAGGCTGACGAAGTATGCTCACTTTTTCGCCATTTCTGCACATCACACAGCGGCACAGGTGGCAGAGTTGTTTGTCAGGGAGGTTTTCAGGTTGCATGGTCTACCCAAGACCATTGTCAGCGACAGGGACAGCCGTTTTATGGGTGGATTCTGGCAGGAGCTCTTTCGACTAGTGGGGACAGAATTGACACCGAGCACTAGTTATCATCCACAGACGGAAGGGCAGACGGAGATAGTTAACAAGTGGCTGGAGGGCTACTTGCGTAACTACGTCAGTGGGCAGCAGAGAGCATGGCTGAAATGGCTACATTTGGGCGAGTACTGCTACAACACAACCCACCATATGTCCATCGGTATGACACCTTTCTATGCTTTGTATGGATATCATTCCCTATCTTTCGTGGATATGATGTTTGGTGTTAGCAGGGCTCTGCGAGCCAAGTTATGGATCCAAGAGAGCCAAGACATCCTCCGGGCTCTCAAGGACAACATAGCCACAGCACAGAATCAGCAGAAGTTGTATGCTGATAAGGGTCGGGTGGAGAGGCACTTTGAGGCAGGGGACCTGGTCTACCTACGGCTACAGCCATACCGACAGTCTTCGCTCAAGCAGAAGGGGGCGGAGAAGCTAAAGCCTCGTTTTTATGGACCATACAGAGTGATACGCAGGATCGGGCAGGTTGCGTATGAGTTAGAGCTGCCCCAAGGCAGCCGGATTCATAACATCTTTCATGTATCATGCCTGAAAAAGGCACTGGGCCAGCATGTGAGGGTCACCGAGGAGCTACCGCCTACAGATGATGAGGGGCATCTGGTGTTACAGCCGGAGGCTATTATCGACACTAGGGAGAGGCAACTGCGGAGCAGGAAAATCAGAGAATTCTTGGTGAGATGGAAGAATTTGCCGGATGAGGATGCCACTTGGGACGATGAGAGGATCTTACAGCATCCATCACTTCAGTTGCTTGAGGACAAGCAACGTTTTGCCGGGGGAGACTGTAATATTCCCAATTAGCTTTGCTAATTGGAATATTTCAATTTTGTTTAATTTTGCCGCTTAGCTAGAAATAATAAATAAAGTGAGAAATAAGAGGGGTTACCTCACTTTAGTCATCTCACTTTATAAATAAAGTGTTTTTCCTAGTTGATTGACGTTATAACTTAGAGAGGGGGCCTTGGGGGTCCACATGAGTATGATGGGGAGGCATCAGGCTGACCCAAGGTTAACTGCGCAGGCCAAGGAGAGTGAAGGACGCAGTTAAGGTTTTGGAGGGAGTTTAGCACTATAAAAGGTGGGGCTCTCACCTCATTTGGGCATGCATGATTTGATATTGATATTGAGAGCTAGACTTCTGTCTGCTTCAGCACGCCGGTTGTTTTGTCGGTCTGCAGCACTGTTTAGTGCAACCGAGTGTCTCCGTTCGGAGATCTCACCCTTAGCCTCGGGGGACTTCGAGTGCCTGCCCTGGTAAGGTTATTTTCTGGTATCACCCTTAGCTTCAGGGGACTTCGAGTGCCTGCCCTAGTAAGGTTATTTTCTGAGTAACATCCTTCAGTTTCAGTGGTAATTAGCAGCAGTTTGTTAAGAAGCTAGTAGAAGATGAAGATATGGCTGATTTGTTAATGTGAAGCTTGCTGCCTTACTTTGATTGATTTGTGACTCATTGCATCTCCTTGGAGAGACTCAAGCACTTCAGTCAAGAAGTTATCAACAATTTTCGAAACCCAAATTTTAGAAGATATTATTTTTAATACCAAAATACTATAATACTATAAAATATAGGTGCAATAAACTATTATTTTGATCAACAAGACTCTAAATAAGCATTAATTTGCATCCATTTATATAATTAGTTAAACTAAATTATATAGTTGATAATAGGATAGTAGAATATATTATAGGGTACTTTCAGAATGAAATACATTTTGTTCATTCATTGGAAAGCTTCACAAACCACTGTGATAATAGAGTTCTCAGCGCTAATACAATTATTTTGTCGATCTGTGCATATATTTCTCAATATCCCCTTCCCATATGGGAAAGGAGTGGACTAGTCACTTACCTCACAAGGTCCTTATGGAGTTGTTGTTCCAGGCCACACGTGCACACCATTTTACCAACAAGACAATTTAGTAGACAACTCGACAAGGCCTTGGAGCTGGGTGCCCCCAAATCCACACAGCCAACCATCCATCAGGAGAATTTTTCCATGCCTGGATGTTAGGAGAGCTTGCTCAAATTTGGGCTTCCCACAAGGATCATACTGTAGAGCCCTATCAGTCCCAGACACACTCCAAAGGACATCATCCACTAGTCCAAAAAAAATTTTGCGGTCATTGAGGACTCTAGCAGGGAGACCCCCCTTGATCTAATTGCTCGTCCTCACCTGTCAGCACTAGCATACCATGACTAGTTCAAACTAAAGTTCCTTTGGTCCTCAGATATCATACATATTATCTTTTTCTTGTAATTACTTTATCTCCACTCCGAGTCATGTACTTTCTTATCTTCTCTTGTTGTTCTGCTTCTAGCACAATTAAAAATCTGTTTTGATATGATTTTTAGCATCTTTATAGTCCACACTTCCACACTTCCACATTGTATTTTGGCTAGTGATGTACTCTTATAATCCCATTGACCTAACATTTTCCCCAAGGAAAACCTTGTGGGGAAACCCAAGAGATGCTTCCTCATGTTTGTGGATGGCATCCCTAGTAACCCTGTTCGCTAAAGTCATAGACTAGTGTGCCTAACCAGGAGGGTTGAACTAGGCAGATGCCCAACAACATGAAAAAAAACCAGTTGAGCTAACCCTTGGTCTTCCCATTGACATACTCCTTTGATCATTTGCTGGACATTAATAAACTTATATTATCAAACTTTGGTTTTTACAAATACTGCAACAAAAAAGGTGGTTTGACAAACAATGCAACAAATCAGAACTCATATTTTAATAATTTAGACGATAAGAGGTATTCCAAAAATCATTGACAAAGACAGCCATGCTTTTATCTAGATTTGCATTTGAAAAAATTGTCAACTTATCTGTTATATTGTCAACTTGAAATGTGAAATCCAGATATGAAAACTAGATATGAAAGTATTTCAAAAATCACCTCTTGGGTATTAAAATAAGAATGGAGCTGTACAGGATGGCATCAAGGCCAATGAGAAAAATTACAATTAATT
>CM076569.1:853211192-853302318 GCA_034641835.2 Pinus albicaulis | reverse complement strand
TATGGGCTTATCCAAGTAAGAATCCATACATGACAATGGCGTTTTAAAAGCACCCTCCTCAAGTAACTAATATAGCAAAAAATATGGATGAAATGAACATGGAATAGTATATCATGACTAGGCCTATTTAAAGCGCTTGACTAATCCAAGTATGGGCACCAACTAGGATGAATCCTTACTTAAGACCAGTGAGCCACTCGCATTCTAGGACATGATACAAGAAGATACATAGCATGAAATGAGATATTATATTAGCACATAAGAAAAGATTACATACTGTGGGATACCAAAGACCAGAATCCTCATTACAGTTATAACTCCTCCTCACTGAAACCCCACGGGCTCTGAGCCTTCATACAGAAACTTTACAAGATGTATACAAAAGCCTTTCACTGCACAGTTTGCTGATAGAAATCTGGAACCCTTACAATGTCCTTCTTCTTCGGTTTTATAGAAGAGGTAGAAAACTCTAGAGAATGGGGGTTAGGTGAAAACATTAAATTGCTTAATTTGATCAAGATGGCGGAAAAACGCCTGCCCATACTTTTGACGGCGCTGTAATGCTGGACGTACTCTGCTGCTGTGCTATGGAGTAAATGCTGAGGGAGGAGATTTTTCTGGAGGCAGAATGTAGGAATAAAATATGAAACATTATGTACTTTTTCCTCTCATCCTCTGAATCCACATTTAAAATTTTAAATGCCGAAGCCTAAATTTCTCGATCATTCCCTGATATCTGCCATTGTTCCATTAATATCCCTATCTGCAAAATCTGTATTTTGAAAAGACTCTGGAATGTTTGAGGGATTTTTAAACCTTGCTTCTGCAATGAGTGTCAAATCATGGTGGCTCTTGGGATCCCTCTTAATAATTGCAGCCTCGATAGAATAGCCTTCGGATGTGCTATACTCCTGCAACCAAGACTGTAAATTACAATAACCTTTCATCGTTGAAACCCTGCAAAATCCGCAAACACAGTAAGAGAACAATGCAAGGGGATAGAGACGTAGCGGGGGTAATAAGAAGGAGGTGACTGTGAAGTGTCGTGGCATTATAGACTGGCGGAAGCATGCAAAAAGGTGGCGAAAATATAGTGGGGAAGTGGTGGACAAACGGAGCGGAGGCTTTTCCACGTAGAACAGCAAAGCACGACGCATGAACAGAGAACAACGAATATGAATGAAATATGTATATATATACGGCAAGGGAAAAATACTATGGACACGCGAGATGATGACACATGGGTGTATGAAACGCCAAGAGGGAGAGACGACGTGGAGGTAGACTTATTCAAACGGGGAGTATGTAAACAATCACGGGCCGTATGATCCTTGAATGAGATCAACGGTTAAAACGGCATCAACAGACAGTGCGTAGTGGGCCAGGAGCATGATTAGCCTGGGTTAAACCGCGTGCTACTTCAGAGGATAACCATCGTTGGATTAAGCGCGTAAGGTTGGACGGCGATGATTGATTCCGCTGCACATCCATTGTCTGAACAATAATGCGCGAAATAGCAGCGGTTTTGGAACGTACACCAGGACACGCGTCACGCGATCTATGGAATCGCTGCCTCCCTGGAGAATATCGCCGGCCCAGCGGAGGTGGTGCAGAATGAAACCACTGGTTTTCATACTGAAAGCGGGTGCAGGGGCCACCACGGTAAACCAAACTCCGCTCCATCGATTTGCTTCTGATCGGACGGCCACGAGTGCCCCCGAAACTTTGAAGGATTAGCTCCTATCTCGCTGGCACACGGTTTCGCGCCCGGATCATATGGGAATCGAAACAAAGGGGGCTGAGACCCCAAAGGCTGGGTCCGACATAAATTTAAATTGCGAATTTAAACCTCTGTCTAATGTATTTTTTGAGCAGCAAAGGTAACGATAGACAATATATGGAAGTTTTTGGCCATGATAACAGGTTTGAAAGATTATGGGGGAGCGTTAGGCCAAAAATTTAGGTCTAAGTGCTGATATGCACAACAGTTGGTTCTCCAACAAGAAGATTATAAAAGAAGGCTTGAGGGTCACTTGGAAAATAGGCAGAGCATACACTCAGTATCCGAAGGAGATCCATTCTGATGTAGAATTTGATCTCAGTGGGAGAGTTGCAAGGCGAGAAGTTGTAGAAGTAGAAGGAGGAGGTCAGGGGTGATCGAGATCAGGGTTGGAGGGCAGCAGTGGGTCACTGGAGGCGGCTTGAGGCTACCGCGCAAAGACCCCACGCAATCTCCATGCAGATTCACGCAGTACAGCGCTGGGACTGGAGTGACGCAGGGGCATACATGGGTTGTTCTAGGTGTCATAGAATTGTCCGAGTAAGCCGGAAATTCAATCTCAGGTGGTTCGGAATTTATCTATCATATATTTTCCCTGTAAATATATCATTTGTTGAAGAATTAATAAAACCCTCATCTGCCGCACTGGTTTTCCCACATTAGGTTTTTCCGAGGACAATTGTCCAAAAATAACTGTGTACATGTGATTGATTCTTATGCTTATGATCTCTACTGTTTACTTCTCTACATATATTATTGTGAATGTTGCAGTAGTATTTATTTCGATATTTGCCAGAAGATTTCTGAATAATAACTTATTGAAATAATAAGTAGGAGAAATAAATCTATCACTACAACTGTTTGTAAATTTTCACATGGTATCAGAGCCAGAGATGAATAACAGAGAGGGGGCATCTATTAGTGAACGGAGATCTACTGTTGCAGCAACAGCGCGGAAGGGTTCACACAGTTCTCCAGGAGGGGGAAGAAGCACGATGGAACAGATGGATCAAGATGTATCCGTATTGGCATCCAGACTAGAGGAAGATTTTGCTTGTGTATCGAGCATTGTGTCTTCAGATGTCTGGTATATTGACAACGGAGCCTCTGCTCACATGACGGGAGTACGGGACTGTTTTTCGGACTACCAAGAAGAGCAGATGAATTTCAAAATAACCATGGGTAATAAAGCAAAGTGCACTCCCATTGGGAGAGGTACCGTAGTTTTTCAAACTGAGGCAGGGAATAGAATCCGGAGCACTAATGTATTGCATGTGCCGGGTTTGGGGATAAATCTACTCTCAGTGTCACAACTTCAAAACCGAGGATATGACGTTTACTTTATTGGCAATAGAGTCTACGTCAAGCACCCCAGTTGGAAGAAGAAGGCAAAGATCGGGGTAAGAAGCAACAAGTTGTACAAACTCCAACTTGATTCTCCAATGGCACTAGTTGGCAGCGCACAGATGAAATGGACCTGAATGAGCTACGGCACAGAAGAATGGGGCACTTGCATCATGGAGCGTTGAGAACTCTAAAGAAGACTGTCACAGGTGCTCCAGAACTAAGCACCAAACGGGATGATGCCTGCAAGGGGTGTGTATTGGGGAAATATGCCAAGGCAGCATATCAGAGAAGCAACAATAGGGCCAAGGGTGTGTTGGATCTAATACACTCAGATATCTACGGTCCGATGTCCACTAGAGCTCTTAGCGGTGTCGAATATTTCATCACCTTCATTGATGACCATTCCAGGAAATCTTAGATCTACTTCTTGAAGACCAAGGACGAAGTCTTCAGTCGATTTAAAGAGTTTAAGGCTCTGGGGGGAAATCTAACAAGGAAGCAGATCAAGGTATTGCGATCAAATAATGGAGGTGAATACATAGATAAAGAATTCATCAGATTTTGCGCAAGGGAAGGCGTCAAAAGAGAATGGACAGCTCCATACAATCCGGAGCAGAATGGAGTGGCAGAAAGGAAAAACCGGACTATTGTTGAAGCAACCAAAGCTAGTTGTACGACCAAGACATGCCCAAATTTCTATGGGCTGAAGCGTGTAATACAGTTGTCTACATTCAGAACATAACTCTTCACACTGCACTGGGAAAGATCACGCCAGAAAGTGTCTTCGCTGGCAGCAAGCCCAAAGTGAGTCACTTTAGGATTTTCGGCAGTACAGCTTACTGTCATGTACCCAGTGAGAAGGGGAAGAAGCTGGAGATGACTACTGAAAAGGGGTATTTAGTAGGATACAGCGAGAATGCAAAGGCTTATTGCATCTAAATTCCTGAGAGCAGGAAAGTAGTGGTGCGAAGAGATGTGAAGTTCATGGAGGAGAAAGACTTCAGAAGATCACGAGAGCTGCCTGCTGCTACGCAGTCAGAAGAAGAGCCTCTGGTCCAGCCCCAACAACTAGCAGAAGAAAATTCAGTTGCCTCTCCAAAGCATAGTGATCCAAAGGATGGGTCTCTCGAGGATTTGCAAGGAGAGCCGGTAAATCCACCCACCACCAGTGGAAGAACGAGCAGGGAACTTCGACAGGTTCTGAAGGATGCAAAGGATTTTGTCGGAATCCCCCAAAATGAGAAGAGACAGTGTAAGCAGCCTGAGAGGTATCAAGCCTTAGTTGCTCAAGTCGGAGAACCTTCTAGTTTTTGGGAAGCACCTCAGCACCAGGGGTGGGTTGATGCAACGGTGGAAGAGTACAGTTCCATCATGACAAATGATGTCTAGGAAATAGTACCCAGACCGCAAGAGAGATCAGTTGTAGGAAACAGGTGGATCTACAAGATCAAGTATGTTGCAGACGACAGCATCGAGAATTTTAAAGCCAAGTTTTTGGCTAAGGGGTATGCTCCGAAAAAAGGAATAGACTATGAAGAAACCTTCGCCCCTGTAGCCAGATACACATCTATCGGGTCCGTGATATCCTTTGTTGCGCAGATGGGATGGGAAATTCACCAGATGGACGTCAAGACGGCATTCTTGAATGGTGCGATAGAGGAAGAGGTGTATATAGAAAAACCAGAGGGCTTTCAGACACATGATCAAAAAACTCATGTGTGCAGATTGAAGAAAGCATTATATGGACTGAAGCAAGCTCCTAGAGTCTTCTGGTACCTGCAGAAGATGGGATTCGTCAAGAGTGATGCAGATCCCAATCTCTACTATCTAAGAGTAGGGAGCGAGCCCTTGATACTGGTATTGTATGTGGATGATCTGTTCTTAACAGGATCATCAAGGCTCATCACAGATTGCAAAAAGAATTTGGCTAAAGAATTTGACATGAAGGATCTAGGAAGAAAGCACTATTTTCTGGGGTTGGAAGTTTGGTAGCAGAATGGGGAGATCTTCCTTGGTCAAGGAAGATACACTACAGAAATTTTGAAGAGATTTCAGATGGAGGATTGTAGGCCCATGACCACTCCAATGATTACCAACTGGAGGAAAATCGACACGTCCGAAGATGATGAAGTTGATCCTACATTGTACAGACAACTCATAGGGTCATTGAAGTATCTGGTAAATAGAAGGCCATACATTTGTTATGTTGTTAATACCCTAAGTCAGTTCATGGTGGAACCGAAGAGGGCACATTGGGCAGCAGCCAAGCATGTTCTCAGGTACCTTCGAGGGGCAGTCGAGCTTGGATTGAAGTACACCTGTGACAATGATGTCAGGTTGAGTGGTTTCACTGATGCAGATTGGGCTGGAAGTTCAGTTGATCGGAAGAGTACCAGTGCGCACTGTTTCGGTCTGGGATCAGGAATGACTTCCTGGTGCAGTAGGAAAAAGAAGTTCGTGGCACTGAGTTCAGCAGAAGCAGAGTATATGGCAGCTAGCACAGCTTCGTGCGAAGCCATATGGCTTAGGAAACTACTAGTAAATCTACTCAAGGGGAACATGGAAGCGACCAACATTTTATGTGATAATCAGAGTTGCATAAAGCTCTCTGAGAATCCTCTGTTTCATGATAGGTCGAAACATATTAACATCCGGTGTCACTTCATCAGGGAATGTGTACAACGTGGAGCAGTTCAGTTGCAGTACACTCCAACAGGAGAATAGGTGGTAGACATCCTCACAAAGGCTCCGAGAAAGACAAAGTTTATCTACTTCAGAGAGAAGATGGGGATGATGAAGAATCCCTTCCAGTAGCAGGAATGGAGGATTCAGTATTCAGAGGGAGTTGTGGTTTAGAGGCAGCAAGTGACAGTGGCAGTGTCAAAGGCAGCAGTACAGGGGGCAGCAGATGAGGGGAGCAGAATCTTGAGATAAGCAGCGCAGAGGATGCTTCAGAATCAGAGCAGCATGCCGCAGGCATATTGTTGGAACACCTTCCTCGCTAAGAGGGGGTGTTGATTTTTGTAACATTTGGAAGTGTTCCAAGTCTCAAACTTTGCAAGGAGGCTTGGACAGCAGCATTCCAAAGAACCCAGAAACAGTTTGTGGAAATTCCACTCGGTTCAAGACTTATTAAAATAATTAATTATTTTAATGAAGACCCTAAGTCAACTTAGGGAAATGAAAAAATTAAAGGGTATTAATAAGTCAAAGTGTGAATCTTCTAGAAAACATGGATCAAGTCAAGTTTTAATCTTAGCCATTGATTAATCTTTTAATCTAGGTCATTGGTTCTCCAATAGGAAGATTATAAAAGAAGGCTTGAGGATCACTTGGAAAATAAGTCGGGCATACACTCAGTACCCGAAGGAGATCTATTCTAATGTAGAATTTGATCTCAGTGGGAGAGTTGCAGGGCGAGAAGTTGCAGAAGCAGAAGGAGGAGGTCAAGGGTGATCGAGATCAGGTTCGGAGGGCAGCAGTGGGTCACTGGAGGCAGCTTGAGGCTGCAGTGCAGAGACCCCACGCAGTTTCCAAGCAGATTCACGCAGTCCAGCACTGGGACTGCGCAGAGAATCACGCAAAGTGACGCAAGGGCATACAGGGGTTTTTCTGAGTGTCAGAGAATTGTCCGAGTAAGCCGGAAATTCAGTCTCAGGTGGTTTAGAATTTATCTGTCGTATATTTTCCCTGTAAAGATATCATTTGTTGAAGAATTCATAAAACCCTCATCTGTTGCACCGGTTTTCCTACATTGGGTTTTTCCGAGGACAATTGTCCAAAAATAATTATGTACATGTGATTGATTCTTGTGCTTATGTTCTCTACTGTTTACTTCTCTACATATATAATTGTGAATGTTGCAGTAGTATTTATTTCGATATTTGTCGGAAGATTTCTGAATAATAACTTATTGAAATAATAAGTAGGAGAAATAAATCTATCGCTGCAACTGTTTGTAAATTTTCATAGAGTGTACTGCAACTGTACAGCTCCCCGCTGGACACAATGTCTAAAGAAATGACACCTGATGTCAATGTGCTTCGACCGATCATGAAACACAGGATTCTTAGAGAGCTTGATGCAACTCTGATTATCGCATAGAATGTTGGTAGCTTCCATATTTTCTTTCAGTAGATTCACAAGCGGCTTCCTAAGCCATATGGCTTCACATGAAGCAGTGCTTGCTACCATATATTCTGCCTCAGTTGAGCTCAGAGCTACAGATTTCTATTTCCTGCTACACCAGCAAGTCATTCCTGATCCAACTCCGAAACAGTACCCACTAGTACTTTTCCAATCTACTGAACTTCCAGCCCATTCTGCGTTAGTGAACCCACTAAGTCTGATGTCATTGAATTGGGCGTTCTCAATCCAAGCTTGGTTGTTCCCTGCAAATATCTGATAACATGCTTGGCTGCTGCCCAATGTACCCTCCTTGGTTCCACCATGAACTGACTGAGGGTGTTGACAGCATAACAGATCTCCGACCTAGTGTTGACCAGATACATCAGGGACCCTATGAGCTATCTATACAAGGTAGGATAAGCCTCATCATCTTCGGACGTATCAATCTTCTTCTAGTTGGTGATCATTGCAGTAGCCATGGGTCTACAGTCCTGCATCTTAAATCTCTTCAAGATTTTTGTAGCATATCTCCCTTGACCAAGAAAGATTTCACCCTTCTACTGCCAAACTTCCAACCCCAGAAAATAATGCATCAGCATGTTGACCACTGTAATGGCACCTGATGATTATATGAAGACTCCATGCCCAAGGATGAACCAAAAGACACTTGTACCATCAGATATCATCAGTTCAACAAAGTTTTTCAACTCTACTTCTACTTCTTATCATTTTCTCTTGTACCCAGATTCCACGCCCTACGAGCAATTGTAATAAGTGATGCTAGTAATGATGAATTTGAGTCTGTAACAGACCTAGGTATCTTGGGACCTTGCCAACAAGTGAGTATTACTTTGGGAGGTTTTTTTCACTCGATTAATTATCATCTCCCTATCAGGACTTAATAATTAATTGAGTTTTTTCCTCCAATTTTACCCCAAAGCCAGAGTACCACTTGATGGTGATGCCTTGGGTGAGTCCTAGTGTCTAGAGTCAATGTATATTACCATACTAGATCACACAAAAAATTTCGTGTGGTTAGGTCTAGGTAGTGATTTGTTAACTTTTTATATTTCCCGCAAGTTGAAAATTTCAATAAAAATTGTAATTGAATTGCAATAAGTGTTGTCTAGAGAAATTGTATGGGGTATGAGTAATCAAAATTATACCTCTCACCATCAACTTTCTACTATGACACACTTTGAGGGGTTAAAAATGTGTTTTGAACCCTCAAAATCCACTTTTCCTAAGTTTAGTGGGAAATCTGGCAATTAATTAAGCCAGAAATTAAATAAATAGAGAAAAATAAATATCCACACATGCTAAATGAGGTGGGAAATTATGGAGGAGTTAAAGTGAAGTCACAAGGTGATGTGGACTCCTAAAATCAAAGAAAGGACATGTGCTCAAATAAAATTGAATTTCTGGCATTAAAAGAGAGTTGCTTACTTGGAAATTCGAATTTGTGAAGTTAATACACATTTGGGAGGATTTGGGAGAATATTTGGTGGAGATTTTTGTGGGAAATTGTCTCCATATGGGTTACCACACATATATACTTGTATTTCCATCATAAAATTCGAATTTGGCACATAAGGGAAGAAGAAAATGATGTCCACTTGCCAGAATCCGATTTTTACACTTGGCAATTGAGCTCTACATATCAAATTCGAATTTGCGTTGTGATCTCTTCCCTCTCACCACTTGGCATTTGGTTCTTCATTGGGATTTTCTTCCAACATCCTATATAATGGATCCATGGGCTCTCATATTGTATACTGTATACGAGCTACTGTGCTCGCGGAAGCACTGCTACTTTGTACACTTTTCAAGAATATCAATAAAAAACTTTGGGGGTCCATTCATGGGTGTTCTTCCTTTGAAGCATGGTGAATTGGGAGCTATTGGTATAATCCTTTCTATGCTTTGAGTTATTTCGTTTTCCATGTATTCTTCTGAATTTTCTAGTGCACAGCTATCTTGTCTTAGCATTTGATTTGAATGTAGGCTCTAGAGGTTGAAAGTTCTAGTTTATTTTCCAATAAATTTCTAGAAGTTTCAATCCATTGTTTGTTTATCCAAATCTACATGGACTAATGTGTGACTTGAGTATTGTAGAAGAATTCTTTTTGGATCAAGCGTGAGGGCAAGTCTTTTGGAGACCAACCCACCCTTTAAGCATCTTCAAAGGAAATCTCATTTGTTATTTGGATTTTCATGGTTTATCTTACGAAAAAGTGTCTTACAGGGATTTGTTTGGACATAGTTTGTATGCATGCAATCATTTAAAAATATTTTACTTTTCATTGTTCTTCATTGGATCATATTTTACTATTTAAAGAGCTTAAGCATGGCTAGAGAAAGAAGAGAATTTACTCATCCTCTTTGGTATAGGAATTTACAGGGTAAGTTCTGTAGATCAAGAACCAAAGGTCACCGCTCACAAACAGATCACAAATCAGTACACCAGTATTATCACGTGGTTAAAACCCTCAAAGAGGGAAACAATCCACAACCTGAGCCAACGCGGCCACTTCAGGCAATTTATTAATATAAAAGAAAAGTTACATATGTTTCTCTCATAAACGGTTACCGGACAAATGACTCTCCATGCTCTTTAAATAGAGATCATGGACCAATCGGTTGTTAAGCCACGGATCAAGTGTCGTTAATACCGAAGTGAGAGATAACTGTCAGATCACTACAAATCGTGACCGTCGGATCATAATTTACAAATGTACATGGTAAAGAAACACACTTTACCTAACTCTACACTAGACTAAGTTATTCTTAACTATTTCCTATGTGTCGGAACATCCTAACATCCCCCCTTAAGAACAACTTGGGATAGGATTGAAGGATTTACAAAGGTGACACAAAAGGAGGCTATTTCCTATGTGTCGAAATATCCTAACATCCCCCCTTAAGAACAAATTGGGATAGGATTGAAGGATTTACAAAAATGACACAATAGGAGAAGGAAGGAGGCATTAGAGCCTGTCCCCACTTAATGACAACATTCCTGAACTCCAAGCATGGATCGAAGTTTGGTAAACTTCGCTTCTGTGAGAGCCTTTGTAAAGATATCGGCTACTTGATCATTGGTTGGACAGTACTGCACTTCAAGAACACGATCATGAATGAGATTTCTGATGAAGTGTATGTGGAGTTCAATGTGTTTGATATGCTGATGCTAAACTGGAACTTTACATAGCTGAATAGCACTCTGATTATCACAACAAAGTGTAGTTGGATGCCATTGATGGAGACCAAATTCAGACAGGATCTGACGAAGCTACATGGCTTCCTTGTTGGCTTCAACTGCACCACGATACTCTGCTTCTGCTAAAGAAAGGGAGATGGCACTTTGTTTCTTACAAGACCAAGTAATAGGTCCCGAACCGAGAGTTGATACATATCCTGCAGTCGACTTTTGATCATCAGGGTCACCAACCCAATCAGAATCAGTGAAACCAATCAACAATGGAGATGCTCCTGCACTGTAATGAATCCCAAACTGAACTGTACCTCAAATATATCGAAGTATTCTTTTGGCTACTTTCCAGTGACTTTCATGAGGTTGGTACATAAACCGAGCGACAAGACCAACGGCAAAGGAGAGGTCAGGACGGGTATGGGTTAGATACAGAAGTTTACCAACAAGTTGACGATATAAGGTAGCATCAACTTCAGGGGTAGTACAAGTGACTAAAAGCTTGACTCCAGACTGAAAGGGAGAAGGGGTTGGCTTACAGTCTTCCATGTGAAAATGGTGTAGAAGATCACAGGCATACTTGGACTGAGAGAGGGTAATGCCTTCCTTGGATTGCAAGACTTGAAGACCAAGGAAATAATGCAAGTGTCCTAACTCTGTCATTTCAAACTTCTTTTTGAGGCTAGACTTCAGATGGTTTATATGGTTTGGAACACTACCAGTAAGGATAAGATCATCAACATAAAGAACAAGGATGGTGAAGGACTTACCCACTTTCTTGGTGTAGACAGTGTTGTCAGAATGACACCTAGAAAAGCCATTATCTAATAGAAATCTATCCATTTTGGCATACCAAGCCTGAGGAGCTTGTTTGAGACCATAGAGAGACTTCCTAAGGCGACAAACAAGGCTAGAGTCTTTTTGGATAAAGCCAGGGGGTTGTTCCATGTAGATTTCTTCATGCAAATCTCCATGTAAGAAGGCGGATTTAACATCCATCTGATGGACTTCCCATTTAAAGGAGGCAGCAAGGGAAAGAACAAAGCGAATAGAATTCATTTTGGCAACAGGGGAGAAGGTTTCAGTATAGTCAATGCCTTCAACTTGTGAAAATCCTTTAGTGACAAGATGAGCTTTATGTCTATCCACTTTTCCATCTGGTCCAAACTTTGTTTTGTAAACCCATCTGCATCTGACAAGTTTTCTTCCTTTTGGAAGAGGAACAAGATCCCAAGTATCATTCGCCAATAAGGAACAATATTCTTCATTCATAGCTTCATCCCAAGCTGGATGACCGGAGGCTTCTTCAAAGGTTTCTGGATCAGGATTTTCTGGAACTTGAGCCAATAAGGAAGAAGCTCTTTCGAACTGAGAACGTGTACGTCATCGATCAGCAAGGTCACCTGCAAGAGAACCTGCTGCATCCCGAGTAGAGCGAACCCATCTTGGAAGCGGTGGAGTATAAGGAACAATTTCAAGAGGTGGAGGAGGATTGTCATCCTCGCTGTCATCATCTGAACTAGAAGGAATGCTATTAAAAATAGAAGAGAGAGAGAGAGGTGGCACATATGCCGAATCAGGCTCGCAGGCCAAAGGTGGCACACTCGCCGAACTAGGCTCGCAGGCCGATATATTTTCATCAAATTTTACATCTCTTCTAATGATTATATTTTGGATTTTGGTTGAAGAAGTCTATATCCTTTGACATCTTCAGAATATCCAACAAAAAATCATTTTTCACTCTTAGGTTCTAAGGCTTTATGTTTCGCATCTGGAATATGGGCCCAAGCATCACTTCCAAAAACACGAAAGTGACTTACATCTGGTTTGATTGAGCTCCAAGCTCCTTCTAGAGTTATATTCTTTAAAACCTTAGTAGGAGTGCAATTTACTATGTAATTTGCACAGTTAATGGCTTCTGCCCAAAAATTGAGACCAGGTACTTTAGATTGAAGCATACAATTAGCCATTTCTTTTAAGGTGCGATTCTTCCGTTCAGCTACACCATTTTGCTGTGGAGTATATGGAACAGTATGTTGCAATTGAATGCCATGCTCAGTGCAGAAGTTGATACCGGACAAATGACCCTCCATGCTCTTTAAATAGAGATCATGGACCAATTGGGTGTTAAGCCATGGATCAAGTGTCGTTAATACCGAGGTGAAAGATAATTGTCGGATTACTACAAATCGTGACCGTCGGATTATAAGTTATTCTTAACTATTTCCTATGTGTCGGAAAAAACACACTTTACCTAACCCTACACTAGACTAAGTTATTCTTAACTATTTCCTATGTGTCGGAATATCCTAACATCCCCCCTTAAGAACAACTTGGGATAGGATTGAAGGATTTACAAGGGTGACACAAAAGGAGCCTATTTCCTATGTGTCGAAATATCCTAACATTTGGCTTAGCCCTTTGTAGATTATTGTGCAATATTTTGTGATTTTCTTTGTCTAACACTTGGTTGGTTTTTTGTAGCTTTCTTTTTCTAACTTGTTTTCTTGTAGCAACTTGTGGGATTCACCTTCAAGAAACTACTAACAAATTGTTGTAGGACCTTTGAGCTCTAATGTCAAAGGAGGAGGACTCTCTCTTTTTCCTTTGGTCGTGGGCAGTTAAGAAACTTGTTTGAGGAAGACCAAGTTCCTTTTGTGTCTTCTTCTTTCTCTCTTGGCCATGAGCATTAAGGAGGCTTAGCCTCTCTTTTTCACTTGTAAAAATCTGATTTCTATTGAGTCTTTATATTGCAAAAATTTATCATCAAAGATAAGTCCAAGACCTCAAATTTCATTTGTAAAGGTTTTCCTTGAGCTTGCAAGAGGCTTCATAGTCTCTTACCTCTAACAACAAATAAAATTTCTGATTTTGCGAGCGTGGGTTTTACCCATTGGCATCCCAATCTCTCCATTTTTTTAGAGGACTTGTGGCGTGATTTGTTGATCTTTTTAAATTGCATGCATCTCATTTAATTGGTCAATTAACACAACCATGCATTTCATTCATTTCACTAGCTATTCACTTTGATTTGCTACAAGTTTTTAAAGCATTTACTTTCATAGCAAATTCAGATTTTTTTATATGCAAGCATCTTTACTTGAGTTTATTTAGATGAAATCATACTTCAAATTTGCTTATGATTCACCATTGAGCACACTCTACAATCTTAAGTTTGATGCATCAATAAAACTAAATTTATTTCATGATAAGCAAATGTATTTCAAGTTGAAGTTAAATTTTCATTTTCATGTTAATTTACTTTTAGATCTTACATGCCCCAAGCATCACTAAAATTTTACCTCCTGTTGACCACTGGAGTGGCACTTGATGATAATGAGAAGACTCCATGCCCAAAGATGAACCAGAAGACATTTGTACTATCGGATATCATCAGATATCATCAGTTCAACAAAGTTTTTAAATTCTACTTCTACTTCTTATCATTTTCTCTTGTACCCAGATTCCACGCCCTACGGGGAATTGTAATAATTGATGCTAGTAATGATGAGTTTTGAGTAAGTATTGAGTATGTAACAGGCCTAGGTAGCCTGGGACCTTGCCAACAAGTGAGTATTACTCTGGGAGGTTTTTTTTACTTGGTTAATTATCATCTCCCTATTAGGAGTTAATAATTAATTGAGTTTTTTCCTTCAATTTTACCCCAAAGACGGAGTACGGCTTGATGGTGAGGCCTTGGGTGACTCCTGGTGTCTAGAGTCAATGTATATTACCATACTAGATCACACAAAAAATTTCGTGGAATTTGGTTAGGTAGGTAGTGATTTTTTAATATTTTAGATTTCCCGCAAGTCGAAAATTGCAATAAAAATTGTAATTGAATTGTAATAAGTATTGTTTAGAGAAGTTGTATAGGGTATGAGTAATCAAATTTACACCTCTCACACTCAACTTTCTACTATGACACACTTTGAGGGGTTAAAAATGTGTTTTGAACCCTCAAAACCCATTTTTTCTAAGTTTAGTGGGAAATCTGGTAATTAATTAAGCCGGAAATTAAATAAATGGAGAAAAATAAATATCCACACATGCTAAATGAGGTGGAAATGAAGTGGAAAATTATGGAGGAGTTAAAGTGAAGTCTCAAGGTGATATAGCCTCCTAAAATCAAGGAAAATACATGTGCTCAAATAAAATTGAATTTCCGACATTAAATGAGAGTTGCTTACTTGAAAATTCGGATTTGTAAACTTAGTGCATATTTGGGAGGATTTGGGAGAATATTTGGTGGAGATTTTTGTGGGAAATTGTCCCCACATGGGTTACCAACCATATACACGTCATTCCATCATAAAATTCGAATTTAGCACATAATGGAAGAAGAAAATGATGTCCACTTGCCAGAATTCGATTTTTACACTTGGCATTGGAGCTCCACTTACCAAATTCGAATTTGCCTTGAGATCTCCTCCCTCTCACCACTTGGCATATGGTTCTTCATTGGGATTTGCTCCCAACTTTCTATATAATGGAGCCATGGGCTCTCATATTATAATCATTGTTTACTAGCTATTGTGCTTGCGGAAGCGCTGCAGCCTTGTACACTTTCAGAAATATCAATAAAGACTTTGGGGTTTCATTCATGAGGTGTTCCTCCTTTTGGAATGTGATGAATTGTTGATCATTGGTATAATTCATTTTACTCATGCTTTGATCTAATTTGTTTCCATATGCTCTTGTAGATTTGTTAATGTAGAGCTATCTTACATTGATATTTGATTTAGGAGTATGCTCTAGGTATAGAATGCTCTAGTTGGTTTCAAATAAATCTCTAGAGTTTCTTATCATTGTTTATTGCTAGATCTATATGGAACTAATTCTTGATTGAAGTTTTGTAGAGGGAACATCTTGTTGGGATCAAAGAATCAAGTGTTGGGGGAAGTCTTTGGAGGGACCAACCCACTCTTGATACATTCTGAAAAGAGCTCTCATTTGTTCTTTGAACCTTCATAGTCTCATCTTACAAAGTGGTTTTGCAGGGGTTTTGGGACATAGCTCGTATACAAGCCAAATACTTCTAAATTTGAATATCTTTTAAAACATTATACTTCATTGTTTTCATTTTCTATCTAAGAGCTTGAAGATGACTAAGCAAAGAAGAGAGTTTACTCGAACTCTTTGGCTTAGCCATTTGTAAATTGTTGTGAAATATTTTGTAATTTTATCTATCTAATATTTGATTGGTTTTGTAGCCCTCTTTCGAACTTTTTCTTGTGACAGCTTGAGTGGACAACTGCAAGAAATTACTAACTAGTTGTTGCAGGACCTTTGGGCTCTGAATTTCAAATGAGGAAGATAACTATTTTTTCTTTGGTTGTGGGAATTGAAGAGGCTTAGCTTCTCTTCTTCTATTGTAAAGTCTGAATTCTTGAGTTTTTTTTTTTTAGAAATTCTCATCGAGGAAAAGTCTATAGTCTCAATTTTTATTTGTAAAGACTTTCCTTGGTTTAGAAAATGCCTCATGGTCATTTCATTCTTGTAAAATTAATAAAAATTTATGTTTTTGTTGTGGGAGCGTGGGTTTTACTCATTGGCATCCCTATCTCTCCATTTCAAAGGAGAGAATTTGTAGATGGATTGACTTAGTGGTTTTGACATTTCCGTTTTCTTTCACATCACATATGCATGCTCTAATTGGGAAGTAACACAAATCGCATAGTCCTTTAATTTCTTAATTTACAATCTCATTTGCCATCACTTACTTATGTTTTGTGATCTATTTCTCATTTGGATAAGTTTCACAATATACTACAAATAAAGAAGCATAATACTTTCAATTTATGGCAACTTGAGTTATTGTTCTAACTATGAAGCATATTTAATTGAATCATCTCAATCTTTTACATAACACTTGCAAACTCACTTTCATATCATTTAGGCATTTCATTTTTCATACTAGACTTGCATCTCTAAAATTTACCTCCAACTTAAGTTGGTTGAATAGACGTTTTAGGGGCCCTCTACCTCTATGGACTCCTCACTGTGAGATCCAAATATTTGGGCGAGGGTGAGGTCTGAGGATTAGAGTTCAATTGTAACATTGTTTTAAAACTAATTAATAAAATAAACCAAGAGCACTATCTCATCACATTTACTTGCAAAGTTCCCAATTTTTTTGTTATCTTGACGGTTTAAAGATTCACATGCAAATATTATCTCAAGAAGCACTTTGGATGCAAGCATTTTAATTCCTTAAATTTTGCAACAAGTTTAATTCTATGGTAATTGGAAATTTGCTTCTACATGCAACTTCATTGCATGTTGTCATTTTAATGATCATTATGTTTATGGATGATTGATATATCTCGTTTCATTGGCAAATACCTTTATTTGGTATTGCAAATCTAATTGCATATTGTGATCTTGGTCTAACACTCCCTTTGTGGGATTATTGTCATTATATCTTGAATTTCATTTTTGAGCAAGCATTTGTCATCTACTTTAAAGCATTGGTCTATATTTTGAACACATCATTGAATATTGCTCATATACTTATATGCTTGTTTACATATTGGAATCGAGTCATCTTTGATAAGTAATTTCTTCTAATCAATTCTCCTAGAAATCACATCTTTAACTTAGTTTTCCTTTAGGGACCACCCCTCATAGCTAACCTAGGAGATAGTTTAAACGGAGAGAGTCGGGAATAGGTGACAGCCCCTTGTTTGAGTTCCTGGACACCAACCACACCTTGTGGGGTTAAAGGCTTGTCCCGCTAACTGTAGGTAGGTGTAGGCGGCAAACGATAACACCTCCAACTTAAGTTGGTTGAATAGACATTTTAGGGACCCTCTACTCCTCTATTGACTCCTCACTGTGAGATCCATATCTTTGGGCGAGGGTGAGATCTGAGGATTGGAGAGTTTAATTGTAACCTTGCTTTAGAACTAATTAATAAAATAAACCAAGAGCATTTTTCATCACATTTACCTTACTTGCAAGTTCTAAATTTTTGCTTTCTTGTTGGTTTAGAGTCTCACATGCAACATTATTTCCTATTTTCAAGAAGCATTCCCTTTCATGCAAGTATTGTAATCTCTTTTGTAACAAGTTTAGTTTAATTTTCTTGTACATGGAACATTGTCTACTTTAGCAAACTCCCTTTCATGTTTAATGATCATCATGTTCATGAATGGTTAATGAGTCTCATTTTCTTTTCAAGTACTCTTATTTCATGTTGCAAGGCTAATTGCATGTTGTTATCTTGGCCTAACATTTGAGTTTTTCTATCATTTCATTTACATTCTTCAAAATAGATTACTAATTGTTTGTATTTTGGCAAGATATCTTCACATATTTTGATTCACCAATTTATATATCTTAAAAGCATTCTGGTATCTTGCATTTATAATATCTTGTGCGAACAGTTTCTTGTTTCACTTTTCAGAATTACCTTTTCTTTCCATTTGAAAACACTTCCCTTCATTTAAGCAAATACAATTTCATTTTAAAAGCAATACTCTGAAGGCACTGGTTTCTCATATGTTTCATGCTTATCTTACGTATTGATGGTTATTGCTCATATCACGTTTTTTCTTATAAATTTGAAGAAGTAATCTATTTAACTCTAACAACTCTCCTAGAAAACTCACATCTTTAACTTAGTTTTTCTTTAGGGACCACCCCCCATAGCTAACTTAGGAGATAGCGTAAACGGAGAGAGTCGGGATTAGTGTGACAACCCCTTCTTTGAGTTCCTTGCCACCAACCACACCTTGTGGGGTTAAAGGCTTTTCTCACTAACTTGTAGATAGGCATAGGCGGCAAGCGATAACAAGCCCTAGGTCCTTCATGTCAAATTCTGAATCTAGATTCTCCTTGTAGTCCTTGATGAGCCTAGATGATCCTGTCAGAAATAGATCATCTACGTACAGCACCAGTATTAGAGGCTCATTCCCTACTTTCAGATAATAGAGACTGGGATCTGCATCGCTCTTGACGAATCCCATCTTTTGCAATTAACCATCAATTTGACCATACTGAGCTCTAGGGGCTTGCTTAAGTCCATACAAAGCTTTCTTAAGCTTACACATGAGTCTTCTTCTCATGTGTCTCAAAGCCCTTTCGTTGTTCAATATATACTTCTTATTCTATCACCTCGTTCAAGAACGCAGTCTTGACATCCATCTGGTGAATCTCCCACCCCATCTACGCAGCAAGGGATATCATGGATCAAATAGAAGTATATCTAGCTACTAGGGTGAAGGTCTCTTCATAATCTATCCCCTCCTTCTGAGCATACCCTTTAGTCACGAACTTGATTTTATATTTTTCTACACTGCCATCTGCAACATATTTGATCTTGTAGATCCATCTCGAACCCACAATTGATCTGTCCTGAGGCCTAGGAACCACTTCCCAGACATCATTCGTCATGATGGAGTTGTACTTTTCCACCATTGCATCTACCCACACTTGATGCTGAGCTACCTCCTGAAAACTAGAAGGTTCCCCAACCTGGGCTACCAAGGCTCAGTATTTGTTCGGTTGCCTATGTTGCCTCTTCTTATTTCTAGGAGCTCTGACCAACTCCTCTACGTCCCTCAAAATTTGTCGTAATTCCCTGCTTGTCCTACCACTAGTCGTGGGTGGATCTACCTGCTCCTGCTCCTGCGAATCTTTTGGAGATGAACCCCCTAGATCCTTGTGCCTTGGAGAAGCACTCGTGTTAGCCTTGTAGAAAATTCTAGTTTCCCACCCCGGTTTTCAGTTTTCACCTTATTACTCCAAAATAATTAAATGCCCTTTCCCATATCCATACATTTAATAACTGGAAAATAAATTTTGCTGAAAACACAAATTCTGGCCTCTGTTGGTCGTAGTGGTTGGACCAGCAGATCATCTTCAGACTGCGTTGCGGAAGGCATCTCCCAGGAACTTTACTCCACGAACTTTACATCCCGACACACTACAATCTTCCTGCTATTAGGAATGTGGATTATGTATGCCTTAGCATTCTCGCTATATCCCACCAAATATCCCTTTTCCATAGTCTTATCCAATTTCTTCCTCTCCTCTTCAGGTACATGGCAGTATGCCACACTACCAAAGATCCTAAAGTGGCTTACTTCAGTGTTCTTGACAGTGAAGCCACTTTCTGGAGTGATCATACCCAATGTGTTGTGAGGAATCCTGTTCTGAACATATACAGTTGTATTACAAGCTTCAGCCCACAAAAATTTGGACATGTCTTGATCATACAGCATTGCCCTTGCAGCCTCCACAATAGCTCTATTCTTCCTTTTTGTGATTCCATTCTGCTCCAGATTATACGGAGCGGTCCACTCTCTTATGATGCCTTCCCTTGCGCAGAACTCTGTGAAGTCTTTATCAATGTATTCTCCACCATTGTCTAATTGCAGTATCTTTATCCGCTTCCCTATCAGATTCTCAACCAGAGCTTTATACTCCTTGAATCGACCAAAGACTTCATCCTTGGTCTTCAAAAAATAGATCCAAGTTTTCCTAGAATGGTCATCAATGAAGGTGACGAAATATTCGGCACCACTAAGAGCTCTAGTGGACATTGGTCCGCAGATGTCCCAGTGTATTAATCCCAACACACTCTTAGCCCTATTGCTGCTCCTCAGGTGGGCTGCCTTGGTGTACTTTCCTAGTACGCACCCTCTGCAAACATCGTCTCGCTTGGTGCTCAAATCTGGAACTCCTGTGACGGTCTTCTTAATAATTCTCAAAGCCCCATGGTGTAAGTGCCTCATTCTCCTGTACCATAGTTCATTCAAATCCTTCTCATTGTTGTTGCCTATCAATGCCATTGGAGATTCGAGCTGCAACTTATACAATTTATTACACCTGACTCCGCTTTGTGCCTTCTTCTTCCAACTCGGGTGTTTGACATATACTCTTTTGCAAATGAAGTTAATGCCATAGCCCTTGTTTTGAAGTTGAGATACCAAGAGTAAGTTCATCCCCAAACCAGGCACATGCAGCACATTGATGGCCCAAAGCTTATTGCCAGCTTCAGTTTGAAATACTACAATACCTCTTCCCACAGAAGTACACTTCGCCTTATTGCCCATGGTGATCTGAAAGTTCATTTACTCTTCTCGATAGCTTGAGAAATATTCTCGTACTCCCGTCATATGAGCACAAGCTCCACTACCAATATACCAAACTTCTGGAGAGGCGGAGCTTCATACGCAAGCGAATTCTTCTAGTCTGGAAGCCAATACAGAGATGTCATGATCCCTCTATTCTTTCATGTTTTTCTCTAGAAAACTACGTGAACCCTTCCAAGTTGTTGCTACAACAACTTCTGGACTTCGTTCCATTGCAGGATCTCCACTTCTGTTACTCAATCTCAACTCTGATACCATGTGAAAATCTCAATTCTGAAATTCAACCGCAGTTATAGATTTATTTCTCCTACTTATTTTCACAATAAGTTATTTACAAAACCCTTCCAGTAAATTTCGAAATAAACACTACTGCAGTTATCACCAAGTACATATAGAGAAAAGAACAATAAAATGCAAGAACAATAATCAATCACAATGACACAATTATTTTTGGACAATTGTCCCTGGAAAAACCCAATGCGGGAAAGCCAGTGCAGCAGATGAGGGTTTATATATTAATCTTCAATAGCAAATTCTTTACAAGGAAAGACTAGCAGATAAATTGAGAAACTTCTTCAGAAAACATCTGAGATAAATTCTCTCCAGATCTCTGGAGTATTTCCGACACCTGACGGACTCACAAGCCCTCATTGCATCACCCCTGCGTGTCTCTCTGCACAGAGCCTGCTGAGACTGCATGAGCCCTCTACGTTGCTCCTTGTGCTGCCTCTCTGCCCTTCTCCTTGCTTCTTCCCTCGAGCCCTGGCACTATTAATGCACTTTGCTTCCTCTGCCCTGCAACTCTCCCTCTGAAATCAAATTCTATTCCTTCAGAATCGACTTCCCTCGAGTTACTGAGAGTATGCCCAGCTTGTCTTCCAAATGGCCCTCAAGTCTTCTTTTATAATCTCCTCAATGACAAATCAACGGCCCAGATTAGAAGTCTAATCAATGGTTAAGATTAAATCTGGACTTGATCTTCGTTCTCTAGAAGATTCACACTCTGTTTTATTAATACCCATTGATTATTTAATTTCCCTAAGTTTAGACTAAGGGTCCTCATTAAAATAATTAATTATTTCAATAAAACATAAACTGGGTGGAATTTCCACAAACGATTTATGGGTTCTTTAGAATGCTGATGTCCAAGCCTCCTCACAAATTTTGAGACTTAGATCACACTCTGATGCTAAAAAAAACATGTACTCCATGACAGACCATTTCTTTGTGGTGCACGTACTGGACACCAACGTAGTATTGGGGGTCCAATGGCTCTATTCACTTGGTAGAGTCACCACTGACTAGCGGAAGTTGGAGATGGAGTTTGTAGGGCCAGATGGCAAGCCAGTGTTGCTACGGGGTATGCACTCCTACCCACCACAAACGGTCTCAACCCACACAATGGAGGCTAACTTGTAGGCATGGAGATATTGAGTGGGCTGTAGAGTTGAGGATTTCAGAGGCTGGGCGAGAAGCCAAGCCATCACATCTGGAGATACAGGCCATCCTTCACGGGTACCCAGTAGTGTTTGGAGATATACCACCTGGACAACCACCTGACCGAGGGTTTGAGCACACCATTGAGTTGGAGCCGAGAGTACAGGCTGTGATCACCACTCCCTATCGGCATCCCAAGGCATACCGGGACGAGATAGAGAGAGCCATCCATGAGCTATTGGCACTTGGACACAATAGACCTAGCTCTAGCCCCTTTGTTGCATCGGTTGTTCTAATGAAGAAGAAGGACGGATCCCAACGCATGTCCATTGGCTACGGGGCCCTCAATAAGAGGACCATGAAGAATTGGTACCCCATCCCACGCATAGATGAGTTGATGGATGAGTTGAGGGGCTGCTCCCCTCCTCAGAAAATTGTGAAACTTTGGGAATGGCCTCTACACCCAATACCCAGAAAAGCCCAGAAAGCTTTCCGGAAATGGTTGACCTCCGAAAATGACCCCCTTGAGGCACTACGCTATTCCCCAATGAGAAACGCTGGCCCTGAATGATCTACTACAAATAATGGCCTCCGCCTCTACCAAAATGCTGGAATAGGGAAGGGCTGACCCCTTTTCAACTCTCCCGGGTTGAATCCCCTGATAAAACCTCAATCTGGAACCACCTCCTTCCAAGACTGCATCCTCCCTCTCACTGACTGCGTTGTCTCTTTGGGTGAACGCTCCCAACTGTGGATGCTACAACTCTCTCCGGAAAAATAAAGATGGAACTCCTCACCCGAGCAGGCACTTGAAGTCCCCCGGGGCTGAGGTTGGGATCTTCGCACGGAGACACCCGGTGTACTGAACAGTACATGCAGACTTTGTTAAACAGCAAGCTTGCTCAATGTCAGAAGACAAATAACAAAGATGCATAATCTGAATGAATGAAATGAGGAGACCCTCTCCCTTTTTATGCTTGGACAGCCTTGCTCTCACGTAGGCCCCACCATCAACTGCGTTGTCTCCTCGAGCCATGTTGTCCCTCTCTCTCTGCACTGGCTTGGGCCCACATTACCTACGCTGTCCCTTTCCCTACGCTGCCACTTCGACCTCTAGGCCCCACGCTGCCAATTAATCATGCTTCTCAAGTGAATTTAGGAAATGTTTTTATCCTAAGTGTGAGTTAAGTGTCCCTCTTCACCCAATTTATTTCTAACTTAACTTTATTAAAGTGAAGTAGTCAAAAATTAATATTTCCAATTATTTATTGCTAATTGGGAATATTACAGTCCTCCCTGGCAAAACGTTGCTTGTCCTCAAGCAACTATAATGATGGATGCTAAAAAATCTTCTCACTTTCCCAAGTGGCATCCTCATCCAGGAGGTTCCTCCATCTCACCAGGTACTCCCTGACTGTCCTGCTCCGTCGCTGCCTCTCCCTAGTGTCAATAATGGCCTCCGGCTGTAGCACTAGATGCCCCTCATCATCGGTGGGCGGAAGCTCCTCAGTTGCAGTCACCTGCCGCCCCAATGCCTTCTTCAGGCATGACACATGAAAAATGTTATGAATCCTGCTACCCGTGGGCACCTCCAACTCATATGCAACCTCCCCAATCCTGCGTGTCACCCTGTATGGTCCATAAAAGCGGGGCTTGAGCTTTTCAACCCGTTTCTGCTTCAACGTGGATTGTCGATATGGCTGCAATCGTAGGTAGACCAAGTCCCCTACCTCAAACTATCTCTCAATACGTCCCCTATCGACATATAACTTCTGTTGATTCTGTGTTGTAGCTATGTTATCCTTAAGAGCTCGGAGTATATCTTGACTCTCTTGGATCCAATCCTTGGCCCTTGGGGCCTTGCTAACACCAAACATCACATCAACAAAAGATAAAGCGTGATACCCATATAAAGCATAAAATGGAGACATACTGATAGACATATGATGAGTGGTGTTGTAACAGTACTCTCCCAAGTGCAACCATCGTAACCATGCCTTCTATTGCCCGCTGACATAGTTACGCAAGTAGCCTTCCAGCCACTTATTCACTATCTCTGTCTAGCCATCTGTCTGTGGGTGGTAACTAGTACTCGGGGTCAACTCAGTGCCCACCAAACGAAAAAGCTCCTACCAAAACCCACCCATGAAGCAGCTATCCCTGTCACTGACAATGGTCTTTGGGAGACCATGCAATCTAAAAACATCCCTGAAAAATAACTCCGCCACCTGTGCTGCAGTGTAACGTGCTGATATGGCGAAGAAATGTGCATACTTGGTCAGCCGATCAACAACTACAAATATGCAATCCTTGCCATGTACAATGGGCAACCCTATGATGAAATCCATCGAAATACTCTCCCATTTCCCCTCAGGTATGGGAAGAGGCTGCAGTAACCCCGCCGGATGGTTCATCTCCCCCCTGTTGCACTGGCAAACTTCGCACTCCCTGACATGCCAGAGTACGTCCTCCTTGAGGCCCTTCCACGAGAACCTCTCTCTGATGGCCCTATAGGTTTTGGTGAACCCTTGGTGGCCTGATAATGGTGAGTCATGCGAGGCGTGCAATATCTTCTCCTTTAGCTTGGAGCTCTCAGTCAAGAAGGTCTTGTCCCTGAAGTAGATCACCTCATCCATCACCCTGTACCTGTCATCTGTAACCTGTCTGTCCAACACCTCACAGGAAAACGGTCCTTGGAGTACTCTACCAAAAGTTGAGCCCTCCAGTCCGTATCCAAACTCATCAAGGACAATGCTGCCGGTCTGCATGAAAGTGCGTCAGCCACCACGTTGTTCTTCCCCTTGATATACTCTATGTCAAAATCATATGCCTGGATCTTGCTGACCCACTTCTGCTGCCACTCCTGCAATTGCTTCTGCTCTAGAAAAAATCGAAGGCTTTTGTGGTCTGTTCTCACCCTGAACCTATTCCCTACCAGGTACTGTCGAAACTTGGCCAATGCGTGCATGATGGCCAACATCTCCTTGCCGTATATAGCATACAACCTTTCATGCGGCAATAGCTTCCGGCTCTCAAAAGCTATGGGGTGGCCTCCCTGCATCAAAATTGCGCCTATCCCCTCCCCTGATGCATCACACTCTAGGACAAAGGGCTGCGTAAAATCTGGCAATGCCAAAACCAGAAAACTGCTCATCACCTCCTTGAGTCTGTTGAAGGCCCTCTGCGTTGTATCCGTCCAACTGAATGCCCCCTTTTTGGTAAGGTCTGTAAGGGGTGCGGCAAGTTGGGAAAATCCCTTGACGAACTTTCGGTAGTAGGTGCAGATACCCACGAACTCTCGAAGCTCTGTCACATTCTTCGGCTCTGGCCAATCCCTGATGGCCCTTATCTTCTCCTCGTGGACCCTCACTCCGTCCACCCCAATAATGTGCCCCAAGTAGAGCATCTCTGTCAGCCCAAACTTGCACTTGGAGAGCTTAGCATAGAATTGTTGCTCTTCCAATATGCATAATACAACCTCAATATGTTGTAGGTGCTCCTCCCAGGTCCTGTTGTAAATCAAGATGTCATCGAAAAACACTAACACAAACTTCCTCAAATGACTGCGGAAGATGTGATTCATGCATGACTGAAATGCGGCTAGAGCATTGGTCAGCCCAAAAGGCATCACCAAAAAATCAAAGTGACCGTAATGACATCTGAAAGCGGTCTTGGGAATATCCTGCTCCCTCACGCGAATCTGATGGTACCCGGATCTCAAGTCAATCTTCGAGAAGAACATCGATCCCCTCAGCTCATCCACCAGCTCATCTATTTGTGGGATGGGGTCCCTGTTCTTCATGGTCTTCTTGTTTAGGGCCATGTAGTCAATGCACATCCTCAGTGTGTTATCCTTCTTCTTCACCAACACCACTGAAGAAGCAAAGGGGCTAGTGCTAGGACGGATGTGCCCAAGAGCTAAGAGCTCATGGATGGCCCTATCAATCTCATCCCGATAGGCCTTAGGATGCCTATAGGTTGTAGTGATGACAGCCTAGATACCCTGCTCCAACTCAATCATGTGCTCAAACCCCCAATCTGGCCGCTGCCCTTGTGGTATCTCTCCGAAGACTGTGGCATATCTGTCTAAAATGGACTGTACATCTGGGTGTACAACTTGCCTCGTAGATCCTGCCTCTGAAACACGCAGCTCCACTACCCACTCTGTCTCCCTTCTGGAAATCTGCCTCCATCTGGTGTACTGGAACTGTCTGTGGTGGGTAGGTGTGCATACCCTGAATCTTCTTGTGCCCCCGAGTCTTCTTATCCGTCCACTCCATCTCCAAGGTCTCCCAATCAATGGTGACCTTCCCCAGCGTGATCAACCACTGGACCCCTAATATCACGTTGGTGTCCGAAATGTCCACCACGAAGAAGTGATCCGTCAAGGTGTAAGTCCCTGTAATATTTCTAATTAGCTATGGCTAATTGGAATATTCGATTTTGCTCAATTTTGACTTCTATAGTTTATTCATAAATAAAAAGGTGAGTAAAAAAGTCATAACTCATTTTAGAAATAAAAGTTCACTCCCTAGTAACACAACGTTGTGACTTAAGTGAGCCATGGGGGCCAAGAGACCACACATAGAGGGGACACACGTAGACACATGGAGGGACTGCGCAGGCCAAGAGGGAGCACGTGGCAATGTTGGAGGAGGTGAGCCTTAGGGTTGAGAGGGGCTCATTCTATATAGAGGGGAGAGCCTCCTCATTTTGATCATTAGTTGTTGATGATATTGAGCTAGTCGTTTTGACTTCTTGAGCACGCTGGCTGTTTAGCCTATCTGCAGCACTGTTTAGTGCGTTGAGTGTCTCCGATCGGAGATCTTGCCCTTAGCCCCGGGGGACTTCGAGTGCCTGCTCGGGCAAGGTAGTTTCTTCAGCATTTTGTGAGGGGATTGGTGTTTGGGTTTTGCTGTTGCGGAGCTGTGCATTCAGAGACTGCACAGTCATTGAGAGGGAGGACGCAGTCTATTCAGGAGGAGCTCCGGATTGGGTTTCTTGCAGGGGTTTTGAGCCTCGAGATTGAGCAGAGGATCAGCCTTTGCCTTTGGGAGGATTTTGGGGGAGTTTGAGGCCGTATTTCAGTTGTTCCTATTCAGCCTCTGCGCAGAGCCTTGGAGGGCAGTGTAATTTCCCAAGGGGGTGATTTTCGGGGGTCAGCCATTTCTGATATGATTTCTGGGTTTTGCTTGGGTTGATGAGTAGAGGTGGATTCCAGATTTTCAGCTCATTCCGGCAAGGGGAACAGCGCCTAGTCATTAGTTCATTTCAGCAGTAGCAGCTACACGGCAATTTTCCAGCAGCTGGGACGCAGTTCAGAGAGCAGCCATTTCCTGGTTATTCTGAGAGTATTTCTTCACTTGCCTTGAGCAAGTCTAAGTGCCATCACTCCGATCACCTATTGTACTTCATTATATTTCTCAGTATAATAAAATGGCTTAACATTTTCTCTCTATTTCTAGAGCATTTGTTATACATGTTATCTATGCTGTTGTATGTCTGCATTACTGTTATTTTTATATCTTCGGGCATTCTAGTTCTATACCACTTGGTGTGTTTTACATCATACTCTTAGACAGAGTTTGGAAACGGCCAGGTAGCCTCCAAATCTCACCCTCTTCTCAGAGGTGACATATCTGGTAAACGCCCTCCCAGTCCATCTCTGGTTAGAGTTTGCTGTGTTTTAGAGATAACCCCCAAAAAGGGATATTACAGTGGTATCAGAGCATAGTTATGGCTCAGCCTGTGGAGCTAGTTGTCTATGACACCGGGGAAGAGGCCATACATTTGTTACAGAGGCAGAAAGTACAGAGATCGTGAGCGTAGGTTGGAGAACACCTACGGAGAGAGAGACTGTGTTCGGGTGGTGGACACAGAACAGGAGGAGCCTGTGACAGACGCAGAGCAGGAGGAGCCTGTGTTAGATTCAGAGCAGAGAGAGCCGATGGCAGATGATAGTGAGGCAAAACAGTTTGGGGAGGCACTCCTCAGATTAGTGCAGGATCTAGCGAGACAGATTGAGGTGATGGGTTAGAGATTCACCGTTGTGGAGGCTAGACAGCGTGAGACCCCACGGGTTTTCCAGGTAGGTGAGGGATCGGGTACATCTCACCATTTGCCGGAGCACAGTGCTATGCAGCGTGATACTACTCAGTAGATGGCTTCACATGCACCTACACGCTCTACCATGCCCACTTTCTTGGGAGCAGACACAAGGGCAGGAGCCCAGCAGGAGGCAGAGCCCGGGCATATGGGTGATTATTTTGCAGAGTATCAGGCCTATGGCCAGGAGTTCAGGGACGCTCTCTCGTTCAGAGATTTTGTTCAGCTTCAGCGGGATAGTAGACCCCGCGACCATCATAGAGGGCACCGGCATTATCATGACGGAGATACCCACCGCACAGCTAGCAGATTCCACTTGCCTACGTTTGATGGTTCATCAAACAGTTCGGCGAAGTCTTGGGTGGAGAAGCTGGATATCTATTTCCAGCTTAACCAGATGTCGGAGGCAGAGGCCATCAAGGTGGCGACATTACATTTGGATGGTGAGGCCCAGGACTGGTGGTTCCATGGGATGGTTACACTCGGACATTCTACAGTGACGACATATGCCGAGTTTACCAAGAGGTTGATAGAGAGATTTGACCGAAGGGATTCGGAACAACACTTTGTTGCGCTGACGAGGCTCAAACAGACCAGGAGCCCGAGACATACATTGCAGACTTCTTCAGGGTTTCAATGATGGTGCCAGATCTATCCGCGGCACGGATGATCTATATGTTTGTGGAGGGGTTAGCAGAGCCACTTCGAGGTCTAGTCAGATGTACTAGACCAGCCACACTCCAGGATGCTATTAGCAGGACCCAGGATTTACAGGATGCATTGCCCAGGACTCGGACACCTTACCCCCAGAGACAGGGTTTCCAGCCCAAGGGGAAGGATGTGAGGATTCCGCCTCCAAAGGGGAATCCAGGACGGGCACAGACGGATGATGATGCCAGGTGGGAGCTGAAGAAGAAGCGGTTGTGCTTTACCTGTCAGGAGCCGTGGGCACCGGGACATAGATGTGCTCCTGGCAAAGCACACTTCATTGAGGTCTTCTCCGAGAGTAGCGGGGAAGAGGATGAGGAGGATGACGTGGAGGCAGGAGACAGTCAGGCAACCCAGGATCAGTTGCCACCACCACCACCTCCAGGAGCAGGAGGTGCAGCTTTTTCACCCACAGGGAGGACCCTTGTAGCATTGCGAGGAGTTCCTAAGTATTTGACGCTGCACGTACGAGGGACAGTATGTGGTCAGCGAGTATCAGTTTTAGTTAACAGTGGGGCAACCCACAACTTCATCAATGCACAGCTGGTTGAGCGGAGAGGGATACCGACCAAGAGCTTCGATGGATTTTCATTTTTAGTCCCAGGAGCTCAAACGATGCAGTGTGCCCGGTATGTTCTAGAGTTGGCAGTGACGATGGGTACCTACACCATGACCGACCACTTTTTCGTGGTCACCATACCAGATACCAATGTGGTATTGGGTGTTCGGTGGCTGATTACTCTGGGAAAGGTCACAACAGATTGGGAGGCTTTGGAGATGGAGTGGGATGATAAGAAGACCGGGAAGCATGAGAAGATCCGCGGGATGCACACTTACCCACCTCAGACTGTTTCGGCTCATTGGATGGAGGCAAACTTCCGGAAGGGAGACATAGAGTGGGTAGTTGAGTTGCGGGCATCAGAGGCAGGGACTACCGGTCAGGCCATTCATCCTGATATACAGGCCATCCTTGACAGGTAAGACACAGTGTTCGGGGATATACCGCCAGGCCGACCACCGGATCGGGAGTTTGAGCACACTATTGAGTTGGAGCAAGGCATACAGGCAGTGATTACCACACCCTATAGGCACCCCAAAGCCTATCGGGGTGAGATTGAGCGGGCCATCCAGGAGTTGCTGGCTCTTGGGTAAATCCGGCTGAGCACGAGTCTTTTTGCTTCTTCCGTGGTGTTGGTGAAGAAGAAGGACGGCACTTCGAGGATGTGTATTGACTACAGGGCCCTGAACAAGAAGACCCTGAAGAACAGGTACCCTATACCTAGGATCGATGAGTTGATGGATGAGTTGAGAGGAGCCCGGTTCTTCTCAAAGATTGATTTGAGATCGAGGTACCATCAGATTCACGTGAGGGAACAGGACATTCCCAAGACCGCCTTCAGGTGTCACTATGGGCACTTTGAGTTTTTGGTGATGCCCTTCGGGCTAACCAACGCACCAGCGACATTCCAGTCTTGCATGAATCACATCTTCCGCCGTCACTTGAGGAAGTTTGTGTTGGTGTTCTTTGATGATATCCTCATTTATAGCAAGACTTGGGAGGAGCATCTCCAGCAAATTGAGGCAATGTTGCGCATTTTGGAGGAGCAGCAGTTCTATGCCAAGCTCTCCAAGTGTGAGTTTGGGTTGTCGGAGATGTTGTACTTGGGACATATCATAGGGGTGGACAGAGTGAGAGTCCACGAGGAGACGATTAGGGCCATCAGAGATTGGCCGGAGCCGAGGAACGTGACAGAACTTCGAGGATTCATTGGCATTTGTACTTATTACAGGAAGTTCGTCAGGAGTTTCTCACAGCTTGTAGCACCCCTTAGAGATTTGACGAAGAAGGGGGCATTTAGTTGGTCAGATACAGCGCAGCGAGCCTTTGACAGGCTCAAAGAGGTGATGAGCAGCTGCTCAGTCCTTGCATTGCTGGATTTTACGCAGCCGTTTGCTTTGGAGTGTGACGCGTCGAGAGAGGGGATCGGCACAGTATTGATGCAGGGAGGACACCCTACAGCCTTTGAGAGCCGGAAGCTCCTTCCACATGAGAGGTTGTATTCCATATACGACAAGGAAATGCTGGCCATTATGCATGCATTGGCCAAATTCTGGCAGTATTTGGTGGGAAACAGGTTCAGGGTGAGGACTGATCACAACAGCCTTAGGTTCTTTTTGGAGCAGAAGCAGCTACAGGAGAGGCAGCAGAAGTGGATCAGGAAGATCCAGGCATATGACTTTGACATTGAGTATGTCAAGGGTAAGAACAACGTGGTAGCAGTGCCCTTTCACGTAGACCAGCCACGTTGTCTCTTATGAGCTTGGATACAGACTGGAGGGCTCGACTTTTAGTTGAGTACTCCAAGGACAAATTTGCATGTGAGGTTCTGGATGGACAGGTACAGGGTGGTCGATGAGATCATCTACTATAGGGACCGAATCTTCTTGACTGAGGGATCTCAGCTCAAGAAGAAGATACTTCAGGCATCACATGATTCACCTTTGGCCGGCCATCAGGGGTTTACCAAAACCTACAGGGCTATTAGAGAGAGGTTCTCATGGAAGGGCCTCAAGGAGGACGTACTCCAGCACATCAGGGAGTGCAATGTTTGCCAGAGGAACAAAGGGGAGATGAGCCATCCCGCAGGATTATTGCAGCCTCTTCCCATTCCGGAGGGGAAATGGGAGAGTATCTCGATGGACTTCATCACAGGGTTGCCCATGGTGCAGGGCAAGGATTGTATCTTTGTCGTCGTTGATCGACTGACAAAGTATGCGCATTTTTTCGCCATATCTGCGCACCACACAGCAGCACAGGTGGCCGAGCTGTTCTTCAGAGAGGTTTTCAGGCTACATGGTCTTCCTAAGACCATCATCAGTGATAGGGACAACCGCTTCATGGGCGGATTTTGGCAGGAGCTTTTCCGGTTGGTGGGGACGGAGTTGACACCGAGTACCAGTTATCACCCACAAACGGATGGGCAGACGAAGATAGTTAACAAGTGGCTGGAGGGCTACTTGCGTAACTATGTCAATGGACAGCAGCGAGCATGGCTGAAGTGGTTGCATCTGGGGCAGTACTGCTACAACACTACACATCACATGTCCATTGGTATGTCACCATTCTATG
Source organism: Pinus albicaulis (assembly GCA_034641835.2). Classification (NCBI taxonomy): domain Eukaryota; kingdom Viridiplantae; phylum Streptophyta; class Pinopsida; order Pinales; family Pinaceae; genus Pinus; species Pinus albicaulis. Next base: position 853,270,372 of record CM076569.1, on the reverse strand, counting down.
CTTTGTATGGGTATCATTCTTTATCTTTTGCTGATGCGATGTTTGGTGCTAGTAAGGATCCAAGAGCCAAGATTTGGATCCAAGAGAGTCAGGATATTCTCCAAGCTCTCAAAGATAATATGGCTATAGCACAAAACCAGCAGAAGTTGTATGCTGACAGAGGTCAAATGGAGAGACAGTTTGAGGTATGGGACTTGGTCTACCTGCGATTACAGTCATACCGACAGTCGTCACTGAAGCAGAAGGGAGCTGAGAAGCTCAAGCCCCGCTTTTACGGGCCATACAGGGTGATACGCAGGATTGGACAAGTTGCATATGAGTTGGAGCTGCCCCAAGGCAGCAAGATTCATAATGTTTTTCATGTATCATGCCTGAAAAAGGCACTGGGGCAGCAGGTGACAGTGACAGATGAGCTACCAGCCACGGATGATGAGGGGCATTTGGTGTTGCAGCCAGAGGCTATTATTGATACCAGGGAGAGGCAGCTACGGAGCAGGACAGTCCGGTAATTCTTGGTGACGTGGAAGAATTTGCCGGATGAGGATGCCACTTGGGAGAGTGAGAAAATTTTGCAGCATCCATCACTTCAGTTGCTTGAGGACAAGCAACATTTTGCCGGGGGAGACTGTAATATTCCTAATTAGCTATGGCTATTTGGAATATTCGATTTTGCTCAATTTTGTCATCTATAGTTTATTCATAAATAAAAAGGTGAGTAAAGAAGACATAACTCACTTTAGAAATAAAAGTTCACTCCCTAGTAGCACAACGTTGTGACCTAAGTGAGCCATGGGGGAAAAGAGACCACGCAGAGAGGGGACACACGTAGACACATGGAGGGATTGCGCAGGCCAAGAGGGAGCACGTGGCAACGTTGGAGGAGGTGAGCCTTAGGGTTGAGAGGGGCTCATGCTATATAGAGGGGAGAGCCTCTTCATTTTGATCATTCGTTGTTGATGATATTGAGCTGGTCGTTTTGACTTCTTGAGCATGCTGGTTGTTTAGCCTGTCTGCAGCACTGTTTAGTGCGTTGAGTGTCTCCGATCGGAGATCTCGCCCTTAGCCCCGGGGGACTTCGAGTGCCTCCTCAGGCAAGGTAGTTTCTTCAGCATTTTGTGAGGGGATTGGTGTTTGGGTTTTCTTGTTGCGGAGCTGTGCATTCAGAGACTACGCAGTCATTGAGAGGGAGGACGCAGTCTATTCAGGAGGAGCTCCGGATTGGGTTTCTTGCAGGGGTTTTGAGCCTGGAGATTGAGCAGAGGATCAGCCTTTGCCTTTGGGAGGATTTTGGTGGAGTTTGAAGCCGTATTTCAGTTGTTCCTATTTAGCCTCTACGCAGAGCCTTGCAGGGCAGCGTAATTTCCCAAGGGGGTGATTTTCGGGGGTCAGCCATTTCTGATATGATTTCTGGGTTTTGCTTGGGTTGATGAGTAGAGGTGGATTTCAGATTTTCAGCTCATTCCGACAAGGGGAACAGCCCCTAGTCATCAGTTCATTTCAGCAGTAGCAGCTACACGGCAGTTTTCCAGCAGCTGGGACGCAGTTCAGAGAGCAGCCATTTCCTGGTTATTCTGAGAGTATTTCTTCACTTGCCTTGAGCAAGTCTAGGTGCCATCACTCCGATCACCTATTGTACTTCATTATATTTCTCAATATAATTAAATGGCCTAGCATTTTCTCTCTATTTCTGGAGCATTTGTTATACATGTTATCTATGCTGTTGTATGTGTGCATTACTGTTATTTTTATATCTTCGGGCATTCTAGTTCTACACCACTTGGTGTGTTTTTCTTCATACTCTTAGACAGAGTCTGGAAAGGGCTAGGTAGCCTCCAGATCTCACCCTCTTCTCAGAGGTGACATATCTGATAAATGCCCTCCCAGTCCATCTGTGGTTAGAGTTTGCTGTGTTTTAGATATATCCCCCAAAAAGGGATATTACAGTCCCCATAGTCACTGCCAAGGCTGGCACATACCTGGCACACTGCATGGTCTTGTCACCAGGAACCAGTATCGAAAAGCCATCAAAGCTCTCCGTCGGTATGCCCCTCCGCTCTACCAACTGGGCATCAATAAAATTGTGGGTGGCCCCACTGTCCACTAATACTGAAACACGTTGTCTCGCACTGTGCCTCGGACACGCAATGTCAAGTATTTTGGAACTCCCCGCAAAGATGCAAGGGCTCCCCCGGTAGGTGCAAATGCTGCACCTCCTGCTCCTGGTGGTGGAGGTAGTAGATGATCCACTCTCTGCGCTGTACTGCTGCCTCCTGCCTCTATCTCCTCATACTCCTCCTCTTCCCCGCTACTATCGGAGAAGACCTCAATGTAATGTGCCTTCCCTGCGACACAAAGGTGTCTGGGTGCCCATGGCTCCTGGCATGTGAAACATAGCCTCTTCCGCCTCAGATCTCTCCTGGTATCATCATCCACTAGCCCTGTGCCCTGATTCCCCTTTGGAGGTGGAATCCTCATGTCCTTCCCCTTCGGCTGAAATGCCTGTGTCTGGGGAAAAGGAGCTCTAGTCCAGCGTAGTGCATCCTGCAAATCCCGAGTCCTCCCAATTGCGTCATGGAGTGTAGCTGGCCTCGTCGATCTGACTAGCCCCTGTAGAGGCTCTGCCAACCCGTCGATGAACATATAGATCATCCAGGCTGCGGATAAATCAGGCACCATCACGGAGAGTCTCAGAAACTCTGAGATGTATGTGTCCGGGCTCCCGGTCTGCTTAAGCTTTGTCAGCTCAACAAAATGCTCCTCTGGATCCCTCTGATCAAAACGCTCTACCAGCCTCCGTGTAAACTCGGCATATGCTGTCACTCCCAAGTGCCCCAGCGTAGCCATCCCGTGAAACCACCAATCCTGGGCCTCGCCCTCCAAGTGCAGCGTTGCCACCTTGATGGCCTCTAGCTCTGCCATCTGATTAAGCTAGAAATATCCAACTTCTCCACCCAAGTCTTTGCCGAACACTTGGACAATCTGTCAAATGTTAGTAGATGGAATCTGCCTACAGTGCGTTGTACATCCCCGTCATGTGAATGCCTGTTCCCCCTGCGATGGTTGCGGAGTCTGCTGTCCCGCTTGAGCTGAACAAAGTCATCGAATGTGAGGGCATCTCTGAACTCCTGACCGTAGGACTGATACTTAGCAAAGTAATCTCCCATGTGAGCTGGTTCCTGCTCCTGATGTGCTCCTGCTCCAATGTCTACGGCAAGAAATGTGAGCATCGTGGAACGTGGGGGTGTATGTGATGCCATCTGTTGCACTGTGAGATGCTCCTGCAAATGATGGGATGTGCCCGATCCCTCTCCGATATGGAAACCTCTTGGGGTTTCACGCTGTCTAGATTCTGCAGTGAACCTTTGACCCATCTCTTCTATCTGCCTCGACAAATCCTACACTGATTTGAGGAGTTCACTGAACTCATTCCCGGCATCTCTTTCCTCTACCATTGGCTCCTCCTCTTCTGCATCCACTACCGAAACGTAATCACCTTCCCCGAAAGTGATTTCTAACCTCCGCTCTTGGTCTTTATACTTCCTCCCTCAGTAACAAATGTACGGTTTTCTTGCTGGTGTTATAGACAATCTGCTCCATAGGCTGAGCCAAGTCTATGAGCTCTGGTACCACTGTAATATCCCGAATGGAAATAAACAGCAATATAAAGCACATAAACAACGACATATAGCAACTAGAGAGATATCATAAGAAAAACAGATAATATGGAGAACGCTGAGCCATTTTATTAATACTGAGAAATGGAATGAGTAGAAAGGTGATCAGAATGATGGCACCTTGGCTTGCACTAGGAAAGCGTAGAAATACTCTTAGAAGATAACCCGGAATGGCTTATCTCTCAAAGACTGCGTAATCTCCAGTGCTGCTGGTACTGCTACTGTGTTACTGCTACTGCTGGAATGAACTGACAAATTGGGGCTGCTCCCCTCCTCGGAAAATTGTGAAACTTTGGGAATGGCCTCTACACCCAATACCCAGAAAAACACAGAAAGCTTTCCGGAAATGGTTGACCTCTGAAAATGACCCCCTTGAGGCACTACGTTATTCCCCAATGAGAAACGCTGGCCCTGAATGATCTGCTGCAAATAATGGCATCCACCTCTACCAAAATGCTGGAATAGGGAAGGGCTGATCCCTTTCCAACTCTCCCGGGCTGAATCCCCTGATAAACCCTCAATCCAGAACTACCTCCTTCCAAGATTGCGTCCTCCCTCTCACTGACTGCACTGTCTCTTTGGGTGAATGCTCCCGACTGTGGATGCTACAACTCTCTCTGGCAAAACAAAGATGGAACTCCTCACCCAAGCAGGCACTCGAAGTCCCCCAGGGCTGAGGTTGGAATCTCCACACGGAGACACCCGGTGTACTGAATAGTACGTGCAGACTTTGCTAAACAGCAAGCGTGCTCAATGTCAAAAGACAAATAACAAAGATGCGTAATCTGAATGAATGAAATGAGGAGACCCTCTCCCTTTTTATGCTTGGAGAGCCTTGCTCTCACCTAGGCCCCACCATCAACTATGCTGTCTCCTCGAGCCACGTTGTCCTTCTCTCTCTACGCTGGCTTGGGCCCACATTACCAACGTTGTCCCTTTCCTTACGCTGCCACTTCGACCTCTAGGCCCCACACTTCCAATTAATCATGCTTCTCAAGTGACTTTAGGAAATGTTTTTATCCCAAGTGTGAGTTAAGTGTCCCTATTCACCCACTTTATTTCTAACTTAACTTTATTAAAGTGAAGTAGTCAAAATTTAAAAATTAATATTTCCAATTAGTTATTGCTAATTGGGAATATTACAAGTTCTTCTCAAAGATTGATCTACGGTCGTGGTAACATCAAATCCGAGTGAGGGGCGAGGATGTCCCCAAGACAGCTTTCTGGTGTCGCTATGGGCACTTTGAGTTCTTGGTTATGCCCTTCGGGTTAACCAACACACCAGCCACGTTTCAGTCATGCATGAACCATGTATTCTGTGGGCAGCTGAGGAAGTTCGTGCTGGTATTCTTTGACGACATACTGATCTATAGCCGGACTTGGGAGCACTTACAGCACGTGGAGGCAGTGTTGCATATCGTAGAGGAGCAGCGGTTCTATGCCAAGCTATCTAAGTGCGAGTTTATGCTGACTAAGATGCTTTATTTAGGGCACATCACTGTGGTGGATGGCGTACGAGTACATGACGAGAAGATTAGGGCCATCAGGGATTTGCCAAAGCCCCACAATGTGACCAAGCTGAGAGGGTTTGTGGAATTTTTGCTTATTACAGGAAGTTCATGAAGGGCTTCTCTCAACTAGCAGCGCCCCATACAGATCTAATGAAGGGAGCATTTGCACGGACAACCACAGCGCAGGAAGCCTTTGAGCGCCTCAAGCAGGTTATGAGAAGTTGCCCCATGCTAGCACTTCGATTTCACTCAGCCCATAGTGTTGGAGTGCAATACATCTGCAGAAAGGGTAGGGGTTGTGTTGATGTAGGGAGGGCACCCCCTAGCTTTCGAGAGCCGAAAGCTACTGCCCCAAGAGAGACTGTACCCCATATATGATAAGGAGATGCTAGCCATCATGCATGCGCTAGCCAAGTTCAGGCAGTATCTGGTGGGGAACAGTTTTGAGTCAGAACAAATCATAACAGCCTCAGGTTCTTCTTGGAGCAAAAACAATTACAATAGCGGCAACAAAAGTGGGTAAGAAAGCTCGAAGTGTACGATTTTGACATTGAGTATGTCAAGGGCAAGCACAACGTGGCGGCGGATGTGTTGTCTAGGAGGCCTGCTTCCCTCTCTTTGATGAGCATTGCTCCTGATTGGAGGGCCCAACTACTGGTGGAGTACTCCAAGGACTGGTTTTCATGTGAGGCCCTTGATGGGGTGGTGACAGATCACCGGTACAGGGTGATGAATGAGGTGATCTACTACAAGGACCGGATTTACTTGGTGCCCAGCTCCCAACCGCGGGAGAAGACTCTGCAGGCTGCCCATGACTCGCCTCAAGTAGGGTATCAGGGGTTCACGAAGATATACAAGTACATCAGGTAGCGATTTGCGTGGAAGGGCCTCAAGGATGATGTTCTGCGACATATCGGGGAGTGTGAGATGTGTCAGCGGAACAAGGGTGAGCAGTCACACCCTGCAAGCTTATTACAACCTCTTCCTATCCTGAGGGGAAGTGGGAGAGCATATCAATGGATTTTATTACCAGATTGCCCACAGTACAGGGAAAGGACTGCATTTACGTAGTGGTGGACCGTTTGAAGAAGTTTTCCCACGTCTTCACCATCTCAGCCTGGTACACAGCCTCACAGGTGGCCAAATTGTTCTTCACGAAGGTTTTCTGGCTACATGGTCTCCCGAAGGCCATTGTCAATGACCAGGGCAGCCGGTTCATAGGAGGGTTCTGGCAGGAATTGTTTCTGTTAGTGAGCATGGAGCTCACACCTAGAACGAGATATCACCCGTCGACTGACGGGTAAACGGAGATAGTTAACAAGTGGTTGGAGGGCTACTTGCGTAGCTATGTGACAGGGAAACAATAGGCATGAATACGGTGGTTGAACTTGGGGGAATACTGCTACAACACCACACACCACATATCCATAGGTATGTCTCTTTTCTGAGCACTGTATGGTTATGATGCATTATCTATCGTTGATGTTATGTTGGGAGACAACAAGGCCCCAAGGGCCAAGGACTGGATACAAGAGAGTCAGGACATAGTGAGGGCTCTCACGGACAACATGAGGTTGGCCCAAACCAGCAGAATATGTACGTAGATCGGGGCCGAGTTGAGAGACAGTTCGAAGTTGGGCACTTCGTTTTCTTCAGGCTTCAGCCGTACAGGCAGTCCTCGCTCAATAAAAAGGGGACCGAGAAGCTCAAACCCGCTTTTATGGGCCATACTATGTCACTCGGAGGGTTGGGTGGTAGCCTACAAGTTGGAGCTACCCCCGGGGAGCTGGGTGAACACATTTTTCATGTGTCTTGCCTCAAAAAGGCACTGGGGCAGCAGGTGACAGCAGCTACTGAGTTACCCCCTATGGATGATGAGGGGCACTTGGTGCTACATCCAGAGGCCATTTTGGATTCCAGGGAGAGGCACTTGAGGAACAAGTTGATCAAGGAATTCTTGATCAGGTGAAGGAACCTGCCAGATGAGGATGCCACTTGGGTAGGGGAGCAAATACTTCAGCATCCTTCATTGCAATTGCTTGAGAACAACCAACATCTTGCCGGGGAGGACTATAATATTCCTACTTAGCAATTTTACTAAGTAGAATAATAAATTTTGTCAATTTTGTCACCACTTTGATTTATACTTAGGAAAGGTGGGTATGGGGACCCCACATTGGATTTTGATCATTAACACACCCCAACTATTAGGTTGGGGGTAAATATTGCGGTTGTAGTGGAAGGTAGGAGCCACTTGGAGTAAATTGCGGCCCACAAAGGGACTACGCACTCATTCGAGAAAAGATGAGTGAGAGAAGCACGAGTTGGGCCCACAAGGACATTGGGGAGGTTTTGGAAAAAGAAGGCATGGGAGGCTCATTTGCTCATTCATTCATCACTTCAAAAATTATCTCTCAACATCGCACGCTTGAGCAATGAGCCAAGTCTGTGTTGATTTTTGTAGCATCAGAAAGTGTTCCAAGTCTCAAAATTTGTAAGCAGGCTAGGACATCAGTATTCCAAAGAACCCAGAAACCGTTTGTGGAAATTCCACTCGGTTTATGTTTTATTAAAATAATTGATTATTTTAATGTAGACCCTAAGTCTAAACTTAGGGAAATTAAATAAGTAATGGATATTAATAAAACAGAGTGTGAATCTTATAGAGAACGAAGATCAAGTCAAGTTTTAATCTTGACCATTGATTAGACTTTTAATCTGGGTCGTTTATTTGTCAATGAGAAGATTATAAAAGAAGGCTTGAGAGTCATTTGGAAAGCAAGTCAGGCATAAACTTAGTAAACCGAAGGAAGTAGATTCTTAAGGAATAGAATTCGATTTCAAAGGAAGAGTTGCAAAGGCAGAAGAAGAAGAGGGAGTCAGCAGTGACAAAGGTGGAGAAGAGAAGGACGTAGAGGGCCACAGAAGGCAGCGCAGAGTGACGCAGTCTGACGCAGGGACTGCGCAGACAGACACGCAGAGTGACGGAGAGGAAGGAAGTGGGTCTTCCGAGTGTCAGAAAATCTCCAGAGGGTTTCGGAGAATTTATCTCAGGTGTTTTCTAAATTAGTCTACCAGTCTTTTCCTTGTAAAGAATTTTATTGCTGAAGAATAATATATAAACCCTCATCTGTTGCACTGGTTTTCCCGCATTGGGTTTTTCCGGAGACAATTGTCCAAAAATAAGTGTGTACATGTCATTGATTCTTATGCTTGTATTTCTTACTGTTCCTTTCTCTGCATATACTTAAGTGAATGTTGTGAAAAATCCTAGATCTGGATTCCTACTGCAACAAATCTGAATTACTTCTCCTATTATTTGATAATTATTTCATTACATTGAAATACCGAAGTAATTACTGAAGTAATCTACACAAATAATGATGTAGAATAAATCTAAGTGCTGAAACAATCTGAACAAAATACAATGAAAAACAACCACATTTGACATAGTTATTTTTGGACTAAGTCCCCGGAAAAACTCAACTCGGGAAAACCGGTGCAGCATATCTGAGGGTTTTATATTATTAAGCAGCAGTATCTTGAGTACAACTAGGGTGCCAACATCCGGCAAACCCTTTCGAGAAATCTAGACAGCAAATATACTCGTGAGATATACCTCACTCTGCAAATCCCTGGCTGATCTGAACAGCGCTGGTGAAGCCCCTTTCGACCTCTGCGTGATGCCCACGCTGGAACTACGTAAGCCTGCGTGGGAAAGCTCTGGAACTGCGCCACCCCTGCTCAACAACTGATCTTAGTCTGATCCGGAACTGGATTTTGGCCCTCCTGACTCAGAAACCCCAACTCCCGGCTATCTCCGAACTTAATCAAAGAAACACTGCATCACATTTGCGTGAGTTCCTTCAGGGACTGCGTCACCTCTCCAGGTGACTACATTGTCTCTCTCTGCGTCTCTGTTATCTTTCTCTGAAATGCACTCCTGGTCCTCCTGACCAGTTACTGCTTTTGCCCCTCTCTGAAACTGATGACTGAATCAACATCACTTAGCAAACCCTGCCCTAGTGATTTGATCCTTGATCAAAAGCTATGTCTCCTCACACAAATTTGAAAATGCCAAATGGCTTAAATGTCAAGTGTATTTTCCATAGGCCCCTCACCCTCCTTCTTATAATCTTTCGTTGACTCTTCCACAGCCAAGATTAAAACATAATCAAGGGCTAAGATTAACTTGGAGATGATCCATGACTTTATCTAGAAGATTCACACTTGATTTAATTAATACAATTTAATTAATCAAATTCCCTAAATTTAGACTTAGGAAAACATTAAAAAATGATTAATTAATTTAATTAAAACATCTCTAAGTGGAATTTTCCAAAACCATTTCTGGGTTTTATGGAATACATGTGTCTTAGCCTATATACAAAGTTACAAGGCTAGAGCACAACCGATGCTACCATAAATAAACACTCCCTCTTAGCAAGGAAAGTGCTCTAGCAAAACACCTCAATGTGTTGTTGATCTGACTTCTGGAACATCTACTGCTATGTTGTTGATGCTGCTCACCAACACTGCACAAAAACGCTGCAACTGTATTGTTGCTGACTGTGCATGATGTTGCCAACTGCCACTGTACTGCAACTCCCTCTAAATTCTGCAAACATGTTGTTGCACTGTGTGAGCACTACTATGCACTGCGTGAGCACTACTCTGCTCTGTGTTGCACCACCTGTGCACTATGTTGCTATTGCTCCTCTGCTGCTGCTGCTCAACTACTGTTGTTGCTGCACTGTTGCTAATTGCAACAGAAAAACATCTGAAATTGGACAAATCTGCAACTGAAAAATAAGACTGACTGATGCTATTTTCTGCACTAGTTCTCTGAAAATACTGCATTGTTGCTGCTATGCATTGCGTGAGCACTGCGCTGTTGCTGCTCAGCTGTTGATGTTGTTGCTCCCTCTCTGTGCTTATCAGGCTCTAGTACTACTAGCCACTGCACTGTCTTCTCATCTTCTGCTGCAACTATCCATCCTGCTACTTTCTTTAGGCTACCGTAGCTCACATGTGATCCAAGAGTTCGAAAATACTCAAGAATCCTGCCTCCTTGTAGATTCTAGATCTACAACTCCAAGTCAGCCCACTTCTCTCCTTTCGGAATATGAGCTAACATAGCACAATCTCTTTCTGCCTCAATCTTTGCAGCTTCAACTTGAGGATCTTGCTTCTCCTCTTTATCCTTTTTCTTAAGAGGACATTGTGTGGCATAATGTCCCATTTCCCCATACATGAAGCACTTGATCTTAGACAAATATTTCTTCTTCTGCCTCTGTTGCCCCTTTGATGCAAGGGTTGTGTTTTCTTCCTCTCCCTTCTTGACATTCGAACTATTGCTGCCATCCTCAATATGGATTTTGAGGAGGTCTCTCCTCAACTCTTCTTGCTACAAGGTTGCCCACATCGCCTCCCATCCTAGGAGTCTTTCTCTGCCCAATATACTTTGCATAAAGACTTGATAATCCTCTGAAACAGAGTTCAGAGTGAGCCTTATCAGCTCTGAGTCTCTAGGAGCTGCCCCTACTGCTGATAGTTGATCTCGGTTCTCCTGAGAATTTGAGACAAGGAGTCAAAATGCTCTCCCTTCTTTATTCTGGTATTACGCATCTTTTCTTCCAGGTACATCTTCCGCTGCTCAGAAGATCCTTGGTATAGCTTTTCCAGCCCTACCCACATGTCTCTAGCAATGGTTTTCGCTGCGATATGAGGTACGATATGATCCTTCACACCATCTAGGATCAATCACTTGGCTCTTGCCATATTCTTCTTGAATTGTCTCAAATGTGCTACATCCAAGGGTTTTGCAACTGCACTTTCAATGGGGGCCTTTAGATCATGATCATCAAGGAGAAATTCTATCCTTGATTTCCAAATAACATAGTTGGAGGCACCCTCCAATCTATCCTGGTCACGCAGTCCATTGCTGGCCATCTCCTCAACTGTCGATTTCTTTCTCTAACCCTCTTCTCAGCTAGACTTACGCACTCCTTGTGGAGTAAGTCACTTCTTCTGCTGCTGCACGGGAAAAAATTGAGTTTCTTTGAGTAATAAACTCTCTGAGATCAAGAAATCCCCAGCTGTGTTTTTCAGAAATTTTCTGACGCTTATACACCAGCTCTTACTGCTGTGCAGTAATTGCGTCCTTTAGCTACGATGATCTGCTACGCTGCGTCTTCTGCAACTGAAAATTCTTACCCCTCTGTCAACTCTCTCAGAGGGAGCCTTTTCTACACTGGAATGCCCTCCTGGCTTGGACAACGTAATTTTCTGGGAGGGTCTGCTGCTGCTTACGCAGATCCCAGACTCTACAGTGCTAATCTGTTGGTTCTTTGTTTCCCCTGTACTTCAGCTTAAATAAGCTCTGATACCATGTGAAAAATCCTAGATCTGGATTCCTACTGCAACAAATCTGAATTACTTCTCCTATTATTTGATAATTATTTCATTACATTGAAATACTGAAGTAATTACTGAAGCAGTCTACGCAAATAATGTTGCGGAATAAATCTAAGTGCTGAAACAATCTGAACAAAATACAATGAAAAACAACCACATTTGACAGAGTTGTTTTTGCACTAAATCCCCGGAAAAACCCAACTCAGGAAAACCGGTGCAGCAGATATGAGGGTTTTATATTATTAAGCAGCAGTATCTTGAGTACAAATAGGGTGCCAACATCTGGCAAACCCTTCAAAGAAATCTAGACAGCAAATATACTCGTGAAATATACCTCACTCTGCAAATCCCCGGCTGATCTGAACAGCGCTGGTGAAGCCCCTTTCTGCCTCTGCGTGAGGCCTATGCTGGAACTGCGTAAGCCTGCATGGGCAAGCTCTGGAACTGCGTCACCCCTGCTCAACAACTGATCTTAGTTTGATCTGGAACTGGACTTTAGCCCTCCTAACTCAGAAACCCCAGCTCCCAGCTATCTCCGGACTGAATCAAAGAAACACTGCATCACTTCTGCGTGAGTTCCTTCAGGAACTGCGTCACCTCTCCAGGTGACTGCACTATCTCTCTATGCGTCTCTGCTATCTTTTTCTGAAATGCACTCCTAGTCCTCCTGACCAGTTACTGCTTCTGCCCCTCTCTGAAACTGATCACTAAATCAACATCACTTAGCAAACCCTGCCCTAGTGATTTGATCCTTGATCAAAAGTTGTGTCTCCTCACACAAACTCGAAAATGCCAAATGGCTCAAGTGTCAAGTGTATTTTCCATAGGCCCCTCACCCTCCTTATAATCTTTTGTTGACTCTTCAACAGCCAAGATTAAAACATAATCAAGGGCTAAGCTTAACTAGGAGATGATCCATGACTTTATCTAGAAGATTCACACTTGATTTAATTAGTACACTTTAATTAATCAAATTCCCTAAGTTTACACTTACGAAAACATTAAAAAATGATTAATTAACTTAATTAAAACATCTCTAAATGGAATTTTCCAAAACCATTTCTGGGTCTTATGGAATACATGTGTCTTAGCCTATATAAAAAGTTACAAGGCTAGAGCACATCCGATGCTACCATAAAGCAACAAATGTTGCAACAGTATTTAATTCAAAATTTACTGGAAGAATTTTCTAAATAACTTACTGAAATAATAAGTAGGAGTCTTCTAATCTGGGTTGTTGATTTGTCAATGAGAAGAGTATAAAAGAAGGCTTGAGGGTCATTTGGAAAGCAACCCGGACATACACTCAGTAACCCAAAGGAAGTCGATTATGAAGGAATAGAATTCTATTTCAAAGGGAGAGTTGCAAGGCAGAGTTGTAGAGGCAGAAGAAGGAGAGGGAGTCAGCAGTGACAAAGGTGGAGGAGAGAAGGACGCAGAGGACCACAGAAGGCAGCGCAGAGAGCCCACGTAGAGTGACGCAGTCTAATGCAGGGATTGCGCAGAGAGACACATAAAGTGACGCAGAGGGAGGCAGTGGGTCTTCTGAGTGTCAGAAAATCTCCAGAGGGTTCCGGAGAATTTATCTCATGTGTTTTCTAAAGAAGTCTGCAGTCTTTTCCTTGTAAAGAATTTCATTGCTGAAAAATAATATATAAACCCTCATCTGCTGCAACGGTTTTCCCGCATTGGGTTTTCCCGAGGACAATTGTCCAAAAATAAGTGTGTACATGTGATTGATTATTATGCTTGTATTTCTTAATGTTCCTTTCTCTCCATATACTTAAGTGAATGTTGCAGTAGTATTTATTTCGAAATTTACTGGAAGAATTTTGTAAATAACTTATTGAAATAATAAGTAGGAGAAATAAATCTATCACTGCAAAAATATTTTCTTGATTGAAATTTTCACAGTCTGCATGTGTTGTTTAGCACACGAGTGTTTCCGAGCAGAGATCCCAGCCCTTGCTTCGGTGGACTTCGAGCGCCAGCCCAAGGAGGGAGTCCCACTTAGTTCCAGATCAGTTTAGCAGCAGGGAGGTCGTACCATAGCGTAGAGGAAGCTACATCAGCGCAGGGGTTGTGCAGTCCTTGGTGGAGTCACTCCGGGAGGTGGAGGAGTGAGGCAAGTTTGAGGTGGACACTTGGAGGGAAAGCTTGGGAAGCCCTCTAGCAAGGATTATGGGCATTTTGGAGGCATTCAACAACAGATACTTTAGGTGGGTCGATTTTCCCATCAGCAGAGCAACCCAAGCCAAAGAGGGTCAATTTTTCGGGGTCGAGCTTTTTCCAAACCTTTCGTGGGTTATTTTGGGTTTATTGAGGAGAGGCTAGGATTAATTTCCCGGAATTTTCTGAACAATGTAGCAGGCCCTAGCAGCGGATCATTTCAGACAACAACACCATTTCTAGGCATTTCTAGCGCAGAGCTACAACCACGTACAGATTGAGTGACAGAGGGTGTCCGACATTTCACTTAGGGCTTCCCTAGCTTGCCTGGAGAAAGCCCAGGTGCATTCCTTCCAACACCTATATTGTACACCTCTTTATATTAATAAGATGGCTCAATAGCACAGTTTTTGGTGTCATCTAGTGTTCTGATTGTGTGTTTGTGTTTATGTGTATTTTCATGTCTATGTATGCCTATCATTTACTGTAAAATTTCCTTAGGGATATTACAGTGGCACTCCAACCTCCAAACCCCGAATCCTAGGGCTTGGAGTACCTTCCAAGCTACCAAATCTCAACACAAAGTGATCATGCTAGAGTTCATTCAAAAGAGAGGCTCAAAAAAGGTACAAGGCTTCAAAGAAGCAAATCGCTCTCTAAGAAAAGTCCTAGAAAAGAAGGCACAAAACTTAAGGTTTTTAGGTTTTTCGATGGTGACAGGAATTCACAAGGTCAAGGCCTGAGAGAAAAGGCTTCTAATGATATGCGTCAACAAGTACTAAGCTCATACATTCTTCAAGAAAGTCCTCCAATTTAGGGAAAAGAAACTAGGGTTTCCCTATTAGAGCAACACCTAGGGCAAGAGATTTTATGGATGAAATCTAAGTGGATGCCGACCAAACTTGGAGAATAGATAGCCTAGAGCCTAAGCTTGATGTTTAGGCTCTCGGATGACCAAAAAGCCTCTTACTAAAATTTCGCCCTAAGCCCTAGATTTCCGCTCGTCTTAAAAGGACTGATTTTGAGAGGAGAAAAATATGGAAATTTTTTTGGGATGGTCACCAAAGACTTGGACTAGTGACTTGTCCTTTAGGCACATGGAGTAAAGGATGTGATAGAGAAGCCAAATTTGTTGCTAAGAAGGCCGAAATTTGATACCCTATGTATCAAAATTCCAACGTTTACCCATTCAATGATAAATGGAGTTTGATGGAGAGTAAGTTGTAACAATAATTCCTCCACTAGGAACATTCATTACATGTTATACAATGAGTAACATATGCAATTCTCAACTACATAGCCATTAAAATTTATTTTCAACAACAAGTTAGGGCACAATCAAGCATAAACTAGAAGCAACAATTCCATACATTAGACAAATCCAAAATGATAATATTCAATAATAGGCACTTACAAGATAACATGTAGTATATCTGTCCATTCATCAAAGAAATAGCTCCAAAGACAATCCAAAGTAGCTTCCAAATATCAAAATGCATTGCAAAAATCTCCAATAGCCAAGAAGGAACAAGTGTGAGTTTCTCCCAAGGGGTCGAGTTACAAGTGTGATGATGATGAGAGACTCAAATGAGCTCTCATCTATTTATACATGTCTAATCGAGTCTGATTTTAGCCTAGAAGCCCCTCTTAGTTGTCAAATGGAGGGAAAAACTAATTGTGGTTACAAGCCAACCACATAGCCAATGTAAAATCATAAAAATAAACCCACAAGAGGGCCAAAATGTTGACATGATCACTGTGTGGGCCGCTTGGAGGCATGCGTTGACCTCTCTTTGTGCCAAACTGAAGGAAGAGGGCTCCAAAAATTATCCTCTAGGGGTTGGCCCCTAGATATCCATGAAAATCATCATGTGGATCCAAGTTTTGTAATTAGGGCACAAAATGGGTTTCATGGGTCTCCTGTTGATAGAATAGCCTGAATTTCTCCATTGTTGAGGGCTCAGAGAATGGTGCTAGCCCTCCCGAGTCCCATGTCTCAAAGGGTGAGGCAAACCTCATATGGGCCTCGGATCAGCTGTCAAACCATGTGTACACTGCAAAGTTGGTCGGGTATTCTGGTCCAAGTGCATCATCTTGTGAATAATGTGGGAAAAGGTGCAAATTGTTGTGACATTGTAGGTGCCCATGAAGTGGAATGATGATGCTCTGCAAGTAACAAGAGCCCCATGGCTCTCAAAGCTTCACCTCGAGGGTATCGTATGCCCCTCTAGTGGACTTAGGCCCCAGTTAAGTTGGACAACCCATGATGAAACCACTCACCAATCACATATAATGTCCAGTGCTACATCCTCACACCAAGTACAATAATCCATTAGTGCATCTAAGTGAACCAAACTTGTTAGTCAAAGGCACATTGGGACTTCATATGGGGCTTCTTTTCCAAATTTGGGACTTTGATCTCGTAATAATTTTACCTCCCTAGGTGGGTCAGTCACAAAGACATCATCCCCCGGCTGACAAATCCAGCCCAGAGGTCCGAAACCTCTATTAGACTCACAAAGAGTCTCCAACCAACCCGAAGTTGGTTCATCTGACCCGAAGTCAGGCGGAGGTCTGAAACCTCACTATCAGACTCACAAAGAGTCTCCAACCAACCCGAAGTTGGTTCATCTGACCCGAAGTCAGGCGGAGGTCCAAAACCTCACTATCAGACTCACAAAGAGTCTCCAACCAACCCAAAGTTGGTTCATCTGACCCGAAGTCAGGCGGAGGTCCGAAACCTCACTATACTTGATCCCAGATCAAGTGGTTGGACCGTGCCATCCTAGATAGAGAGTACGGCAATCTCTGATGCGTCCATCAGTATTTGCTACTAGTCTCTAGCTTTTCCCATCTCATTGGCCAAATGAGAGGTACTTCCCATGAGCCCTGAACTCAATGGGTAGGATGCATACGGGGCATAGATAATGAGAGGTGAACCAACTCAATAATCACAACGGTGGGGTCCAAGCACACCAACAAGGTTCGGCAATCCTAGCCTTGTGGTTGCTCATAGCTCTGAAAAGTTGTCCCCAAAGCCCCCTAGAGCTCCCAGAGCTCATCGTCCAACGGGACCCACATCATAGGGTCGTTCCACGATACCAAGACTCTCACGGAAGGTTAGGAACTTGACCTTCCCCAGGGGCTTAGTGAGAATATTCGCGACCTGCTCATCAGTTCCTATGATCGAGCCTTACGGCGCCTTGCTGTACCATATCCCGGATAAAGTGGTACCAGCCATCAACATGCTTGGATCGATCGTGGAACACGGGATTCTATGACAAACGAATCCCCCTCTAGTTATCACAAAGGATAACGATGGCATCTAGCACATGCTCGAACAGCTCACTGAAGAGCTTTCGCAACCAAGTGACTTCACAACAGGCCATACATGTTACAATGTATTCGGCCTCAGCGGTGCTCAAGGCTACCGACTTCGGTTTCCTGCCTGAAGCAGATCTACATGTGAAGTAGCGTCCAGATGTGCTCTTGCAATCCACCACACTGCCAGCCCAATTGGCATCAATATATCCATGGAGTGTCATACTCCCGGCAGTGTATCTCAGCCCATGGTCTATCGTGCCTCAGAGATATCTCAAGAGTTTCATGGCACCAACCCAATGAATGTTATGATCAACCATGTGTTGACTCAAAGTGTTCACTGCACAACATATGTCCGGACAGGTGTTCACTAAGAACATCAGGGCCCCTACGAGTTGACAATACTCAGTAGGATTTGTCAATACGGGCCCAGCAGCGTTGCCACTCAACTTCTTGAAGTTGAGCTCCATCGGTGTCGACACAGACTTGCAGTCCACCATACTAAATCTTTCTAGAAGCTTCACAATGTGTTTTCCTTGAGAAAGGAAAATCTCGCCAGGTCTCTGCCAAACCTCCAGGCCAGGAAGTAGTGCATCAGTCCTAGGTCTTTCATCTCAAACTCAGCAGCGAGCTCCCTCTTGCACTGATGAATGACAGGGTCAGCACCTGTCAGGAAGAGGTCGTCCACATACAACACCAGAATGAGAGGCTTCTCTCTATGAACCTTGAAGTAAAGGTTCGGATCAACATTACTACGAGTGAAGCCCAGCTTCATCAGGTAGCTATCTATCCTCTCATACCAAGCTCTGGGTGCTTCCTTCAACCCATAGAGGGCTTTCTTCAACCTGCAGACATGGGTATCTTGATCTTGGACTTCGAACCCCAGAGGTTGCTCCACATACACCTCTTCCTTTATCGCACCATGCAGAAGTGCGGTCTTCACATCCATCTGATGAAGACTCCATCCTTGCGTAGCAGCAAGGGCTATGATAGATTGGATGGTGGTCACAGGTGCAAATATGTCATCATAGTCTATTCCTTCTTTTTGAGAGGAGCCACGGGCAACGAATCTTGCCTTGAACTTTTCAGCACTATCATCAGATCCATGCTTGATCTTGTAGAGCCATTTTGAGGTGACAACTGCTTTGACCTCCGGTCTAGGAACCACATCCCATACATCATTCTTCATTATGGACTCATACTCTTCGTGCATAGCATCCTTCCAGACTTGATGCTTTACGGCTTCCTCAAAAAGATCCAGGCTCGGATTGTACAATAGTACTCATGGCTGCTAGATACCCTTGGTATCTACTCAGCTTCTTGCTTTCACGGAATGTCCCCCTTGGGGCCATATGTCCCTCAGCATCCTCGAGAGTGTCCCTGAGCCATGATGGTCTCTTTCCCAGTGAAGGAGGTGGATCAATCGGGTCCATTGGTCCTTCAACATCAGGCATCGTCTCATCCTTCGGGTCCTCTTGATTTCCAGGCCTTGCTTCATGATCTTCCTCGGATCTCAGAAGATTGACTACTTTCCTCAGGGAAGCATCTTCATCAAAGGTGACATCGTGGCATATCTCCACTTTCCTTTGACCAGGCACATAGAATCTATAGGCCTTCGAAGTTTCGCTGTAGCCCAGAAACATTGTGGTCTCCTTCTTGATGCTAGCTCCTCTGCAAAAGTTCTTACACTCGTTTGTCTCATATTCAGTGCCATTATCGGTCTGTCGGATAGCATCTCATGTCATTGCTCCCAGTGGACTTCCTCCACCCTGGTAGAGTGTATCAATTCTAGACCCAAACATGATAGCTTCCTTGAAGCTCTTCTTCCACATGCGCACCTTTCCATCAGTGAATGCCAAATTGAAACCTTTGTCTTCCATGGCTGATATAGACACAAGGTTCTTCTTCAAATTAGGTACATAGAGTACATCCCGCAAGTGGAGGACTTGACCTTGAGACAAGTGGAGGGTCACAGTCCCTGTCCCTTTCATGGGATATGTGGCATTATCTCCAAGGATAATTTTCAAATTAGTATCCTTCTCAACCATATCAAAGAGTGTTTCCTTGAACCCAGTGATGTGCCTTGAGGCATCACTATCTATCAACCAGACATCCATAGTGTCGGGTGGAGATGCAACGGAGAGGGCAGATACAAGAATATATTCATTTCTTTTATCAACAACATTTGATTCCTCATACCTGGAATTTCTTGACCTTTTGAAAGGTTGATCATTTCCGCGAGAGGGAGCCTTTCTCTTTCCCTGGAACCTGTTGTTCCTTTGATTATCATCCCTCCGATTGTTGTTGTTGTCATCATCATCAGGAGAATCCTTCTTGAAAGAACATTCTCTAGCATAGTGACCAGGCCTATGACAAGTGAAGCACTTGCCCTTCTTTCCTTGGGCCCTTGCTCTTCCTTTGTTCTTAGGACCACCAGAGTTCTTCTTTCTAGAATGAGCAGCATAGGTAGCATTTCTGTCATTTTCGAATTCCTTCATCCTTGTCTCTTCTTGCATGCATCTTGACAGTAGCTCCTCAAAGTTAGGAATTGTACTATTATTGAGAATGGTAGTGTTGAATACTTGCCATTCATATGGGAGTCCTCCAAGTGCGGTGAGTACCATCTCACGATCGGCTATTGTCTCCCCAATAGCCAGCAGATTGTTCCTGATTTCAGTCAATTTCAAAAAGTATGTTTGGATAGACTCATCCCGGCCCTTCTTCAGATTCTTCAATTGATTTTTGAAGAATAGCACTTGGTTTGCATTGTTTACCTTGAACATAAGGATCAATTTATCATACATCTCTTTGGATGTGCCCAACTCAGAGATGTAGGCCACCAGGCTTTTATGAATGGATTCCTTGATCATCAGCTTTGCTTTGATCTCTCCCTTCTTATACTTGAATTTTGCAGCAGCAGTAGCATTGGATGGAGGTTCTTGTATCTTACCCAGTACATGGTCCATGAGATCATGGTCTTCCAATTTGAGATCTAATATCATCTTCCAAGCATGGAAGTCATCTCTTCCAGTCAACTTGTCATCCTCCTTGAAGCCATAACTTGTTGAACCCATTTTTCTTAGATGGTGATTGCTATAAGTTAGGGCTTGTCTTCACCTCGCCTCTGATACCATGTAAAATTATGTAGATGTTCTATGCTTGATGCAACTTTACTTTTCACCACAGCAATCACATAAACAATCAAGTAAAATGTTGATAGAACATACCAGTGGATCTATAGAAGACAAACCAGAAACAAAAAAAATGTGGTGGTGCGTTACGGCAGTCAACAGGATGCTTCAACCAGCAAAGTCTCCTTGGTCAGCCAACCCAGCATGTGTCACAACAACCCTCAAAACAGCCACACGGTCAACTCAAAGTCAACCCCAGAAAAGTCAGCGTTGCCCCAACGACAGCAATGGCAGCAACACCGGCAACAACGGCAACAACACCGGCAGCAACGGCAACAACAGCAACAACACCGGCAACAACGGCAACAACACCGGTAGCAACGGCAACAACACCGGCAGCAACGGCAACAACACCGGCAACAACGGCAACAAAAGCAGCAACGGCAATAACACCGGTAGCAACGGCAACAACACCGGCAGCAACGGCAACAACAACGGCAACAACAGCAGCAACGGCAACAACACCGGTAGCAACGGAAACAACGGCAACAACACCGGCAGCAACGGCAACAAAACCGGTAGCAACGGCAACAACGGCAGCAACACCGGCAACAACGGCAACAACACCAGTAGCAACGGCAACAACGCCTCTTCGTCCTTCTTTTCCCACGTGTGAACCGAAATTGTCCTCCAAGGAGCTCGTACTAGATCAGAAGAGAAGAAGGTGTGATGAGATGAGATGAGTGAAATGCTCTCCAACTTTGACTGTATTTATATCCATCATTGAGGTGTGTGACACATCTGCTGGGGGTGTAAAACCTTAAGGCCGACCTGCACATATAATTTATTATAAATAAATAATTCAAAATACATGTTCTGCTCATCGGATTAGGATCAATTTTATATCGATCTTACACCTCTCCGAAAGAGGAACCCAATAAAAATATCGGTATCTTCATCTGAGCATCACAACATGGAGTTTGGACCTAGTTGTCCAATTTTAACAACAACCCATGATGAAACCACTCACCAATCACATATAATGTCCAGTGCTGCATCCTCACACCAAGTACAATAATCCATTAGTGCATCTAAGTGAACCAAACTTGTTAGTCAAAGGCACATTGGGACTTCATATGGGGCTTCTTTTCCAAATTTGGGACTTTGATCTCGTAATAATTTTACCTCCCTAGGTAGGATTGGTTAATAGACGATCCTACTAGGTGTTCCCAACCCCTAAGGGAACAGACATGTCCATGGTACATCCTTCAATTAATAGGTGGCATGTGAATGATGATGAAATGGATGGGGTCACAGGGGTCTCAAGGCCAAATTCCATGGGTACAAGGATAGCAATGATGAGGGATGTCCACATATTGGGCATACAGATGGGAGGAGGGAGCAATTATGGTTACATGAGTTACACCAACCTTTTTTTTTCCACCCCTCTTTATTTTCCTTTTTCCTTTGCTTAATTTTTCTTTGTATTATTGCTCAGGGCCCCAGGAAATGAGAGCATGTTGTGAATTGTAATATTCCTAATTAGCACCGCTAATTGGAATATTTGATTTTTGTATAGTTTTGCCGACTATAGTTTATTAATAAATAAAAGTGAGAAAAGGGGTCTAACTCACTTAAATAAAATAAAGTGTTTCCCTAGTAGATGCAACGTTATAACTTAAGGGGGAGCCTTGGGGGTCCACACCACATATGAGAGGAGGCTCACGTAGCCTCTAGAAGCTTCTACGCAGGCCCATGAGGAGCACGTGGGAGAGAGAGGGACCACGTAGGGTTTTGAGGAGGGCCAACGTTATAAAAGGAGGGAGAGCTATCTCATTTGATTATTATTGATGTTGATGATATTTGAGCTAGACCTTTGTCTTCTTGAGCACGCTGGCTGTTTAGCCTGTCTGCAGCACTGTTTAGTGCGATTGAGTGTCTCCGGTCGGAGATCTCGCCCTTAGCCCCGGGGGACTTCGAGTGCCTGCTCGGTCAAGATTTTTCCTTCAGTCTTTTGCGGGAGATTTGGTTGTTGTTTTGTGGAGGAGCTGGGCTTCTTTTGGTGACTGCGCAGTCCCTGGGAGAGAGGACGCAGTTCCTGGAGGAGGTGTTCTATTGCGGGGTTTTCCGCGAGAGATTCAGTGAGATCCGGTGTAGAGGTTCAGTCTTCATCAGGGGGAGATTTTCCGGGGAGTTTGTGGCCCTATTTCAGCATATATCATTTGGCATCTGCGCTGGGCTTGGAGAGACGGCGTTTTTCCTTGAGGAGGGTTCCGGGGGTGATTTTCGGAGGCTCACCATTTTCTACATGGTTTCTGGGTTTTGTCCGGGGTAGTGAGTTCAGGTGTTCTGCAGATTTTCAGCTCATTCCGGCAAGGGGATCGGCCCCTAGTTCCAGATCATTCCAGCCGCAGCAGTTACGGCAGTTTCTTCCAGCAGCTGGGACGCAGTTTCTGTAGCAGCCATTTCCTGTTTTCTGAGAGGGTTCTTCACTTGCCTTGTGCAAGGATAGGTGCTATTATTCTGATTATCCATTGTATCCATTTATATTCTCAGATTAATAAAATGGCTTAGCATTCCCGACATTTTTATGTGTATTTGCTTTATGTTCTATTTCCGGCATTTTCTATATTGTCGTATGCTTGTATTGCTGTCTATTTCCCATTCGGGATATTACAGTGGTATCAAAGCATAATTCTGGCTCAGCCTGTGGTCTATGACATCGGGAAAGAGATCATACAGAGGCTTGCTGGAATTTTGGAGAGCACTAGCAGCTGCAGTACCAAAAACGAAATTGGAAAAAGGGCCAAAATATAAAGGGTCAAATTTTGAAGGTTGGAATTAGAAGAAACGTTTTCTGGGTTTTTCTGGGTTTTGGGCAAGGATCACCTTCCCAAATTCCTAGAATTTTCTGAGTAGTTTTCAGTGGGTAAATCAGAGGTCGAAGTCAAGTAGTAATATGGTTTTGCAGCAGCCATGCAATTTCTGAGGAGCCTGTAGGCACATAGCAGAAAGTGCCAATGGCAGGTGATGATGATGCGAGGAGATTTAGAGATACGCTCCTCCAACACATGCAGGATGTGTCACAGAGACTCACTACGTTGGAGGTTAGGCAGCGGGAAACCCTAAGGGGTTTTCAGATCGGCGAGGGATCAGGTACATCCCACCATATGCCGGAGCATGGGGCTATCCCCATCATGGCATCACATGCACCCACGCAGTCCACTATGCCCACTTTCCTAGCAGAGGACACAGGGGTAGAAGCACAGTGGGAGCCGGAGGTTGACCCTGGCCAGATGGACGCCTACATTGCAGAGTACCTGGCACGCGGGCCGGCGATCAGAGATCTTATCTCATTTAGAGATTTTGTTCAGCTCCAGCGGGATAGCAGACCCCGCAACTTTCACAGCGGGAATAGACACTCACATGACCGGGGCTTGCAGCGCACAGTGGGCAGATTCCATCTACCGACATTTGACGGATCATCCAGGCGCTCAGAGGAAGCTTGGGTGGAGAAGTTGGATACCTCTTTCCAGCTTGACCGAGTATCGGAGAGGAAAACCATTAAAATGGTTACCTCGCACTTGGAGGATGAGGACACACAGGATTGCAGGGAGTTCGAGGATACACCTAGTGCGACACAGGACTCACCATCATTAGAGACCTCCTTGACCGTGTCGGTTGGTATCGTAGTGGAGAAGGTAGAGCCTACCCCAGTAGAGCCATCCACTGAGGGGATGACTGGAGCCATGTCCGAGTCTTCGGGTGGTAGCAGCACACGACAGATGGGTGAGGTACCAGGAGATGTATCCACTATCGATGAGGCACTAGGAGATACAGAGGTATTGGATGATGGTCGCAGGCAGCAGTATCATCGACTTCGGACGGACCTTCGAGTTTTGAGAGAGAAGGCCGCGTCAGTACGGGAGGCCATTTTGTTGCAGGACCAGGAGCTAGAGGGTATGAGAGTGACTTGTGCCAAGTCGGCGGCCAAGTTGGTCCACATTGGGGAACAGCTGGATTCCCTGATGATACAACCTGAGGGCACGTTGGAGCATCGGATCATTCCCCTTCAGGCATGCATGGATGGGATTAGCAGTGTTGTTGGGTCATCTCTTCCCATTGGAGAGAGAGAGGCAGAGCCACCTAGTCAGATCTCATATGTTGACTTGGATAGCGGTATGAGACGATCAGAGTTGCACAGGGTACGGCATCCACATGTTGAGGTTGGATGGCGAGAGATTTTGAGTTGGTACTCGGTGGAGCGGGCTATGGAGATAGTGATGGATCCAAGTGTAGCTCAGCAGGAGTTTCTATGCATGGGGAATACAGGAACCCCAGATTGGCATTGGGATCCAGGTGGGATCACCTATCATTTCCCAGGCAGGTCAGCTGACTATGTCTTGGAGAGTACAGTTGGCCTAGCAGTAGAGCATGTGCAGTTTCGGTCAGCTCCAGTGGCCAACCAGTTTATGGGCAGACTCCCTAGGTTGTCTTGGCATAACATTCATACACGGGATCACGGGGTGGTCAGCACACCTTGGCAGGAGCTTGTCGGAGGAGGTGGCATTGGCAGGCCACCAGATGGCACCTTGTATGGGGCTAAGGATTCTTCACCTTTGTGTGGGGCACAGAGGACGCATCGGAGCCGAGCAGTGGTGGTAACACTACTGACACACGGAGATTCACTTCTCGGACCCCTTGAGGAGGATTTGGAGTGATGTTCCATTCGTCGGCGGGTATAGTGATGCGACGGTGGAGACGATGATACCGATTGGTGGTAGTCCGACAGGTAGGGGCATAGCTCTAGGTCATCACATCCAGGGATGTGTGGGAGCCTCTAGCATTGAGCAGTGGACTGCCAGTGGACATGGAGTTGCATGGTGTACTACCATAGTGTGTGGGACTGCATTGTGGAGTAGGAGTGTCCTACATCACATTGAGAGCTCGCGAAGAGTGACCGATGCCTGAACGCAGTCAGGGCACGAGACGGTACTGGGTGGTACAACAGTAGCATGGGGTATCCAGCAGTATACAAGGGTATACCTCAATGTGTAGTGGCATGGCGAGGAGTACATGGGTGATCGGGGGTACGCGAGGGCATACGGTGCTGCACAGCAGGATCTTAGAGCATTGCCGCTAGGGAGACTCATGGACAGGGACACCGAGCTCACCTTTGGGAGTAGTTCACCCAGGATCGATGGGGAGATGGATGAGCGATACTTGGCGGTATCTGTGGAGACTCATACACCTGCCTCTCTTATACATCACTCACTGGCACATCCGATTTTGTTGTTGTCCTTTGGCACTTTGGGCATGAGCAGCGGGGTACGCGAGGCTCACCCAAGATATTTGGATGACACTCAGCACACTAGGGGAAAGACTTCTCAGCAGTGGCACTGGGTTGGAGCGCTAGTTGACAGCCACTGGTTAGGGGATGAGATGATCCTCTGCAGTGGTGGCACATCAGTCGTTGTTGGGCCTACGCTTGGGGAGCAGGTCATGAGGGAGACATGCATCATTTTTCCCTCAGGGCATGTTGAGATCATGCATGAGCAGAGGATACTGGGTTCAGCAGAGGTGGCATCCCGGCATACGTCTGGACTCCAGACATTGTATCTACACTTCATCGAGAGGGTGGATGGCATATTCAGTGCAGATGAGGTGGCGGAGGTAAAACAGGAGGGCATTCCTTCTGTATGCCAGGGTGAGGACTCTTCTTCATATGAGTCCATAGGATCAATGGAGGTCGCTTCCGGGGGAGCGAGAACAGTCAGATGCATTGACATCGAGTACGGTGATAGCAGTTGCAGATCCATATCCTCTGGAGGTGTTGAAGGTTGATGGGATTGTTCCGCAAGAGGCTAGTAGACAGCAAGAGCTGTGGGATATGGTGGAGCATCCATCTGTGGGTCGACACGGGGATGAGGCGCAGATAGATGTACTCACAGTCAGCAGAGCTGTAGTGTTTTTAGTGGGTAGCACTCTCCAAGAGTACATCGATGGAGCTTGCAGCATACCTTGCCCACTTCGGCCCATTATAGAGAGAGGGGCTTCCTTCTATAGGCAGCTTTCATTGGCCGACAGGGCAGAGCAGTGGGAGTTGATTACGGGCTGGCGGCAATATCCCAGGCATGTTCCATATGCCGTTGTTGTTGCTACAGCGGATTCTACTTCCAGGATGGACTGGCGGGAGATCATGAGTTGGTACCCTCTTGATGGTACGGTACTCTTCGTAGGGAGCACAGCGGAGCAGGGGCCCTTGGACACAGTAGATGTTACAGATCCCCGTTGGCAGGAGGGCACCGATTCTCATTACTTCAGGACTCCTTCCCAATTTCAGGAGAGCAGGATCAGCATGGGATTGAGTCAGGACGTGGATTGGAGAGAGGTGATGAGTTGGTATGCAGTTGGAGAGGCAGCATATGCAGTTACAGGTACATCACAGCAGAAGCCCGAGAGCATTGATGCTTGTTGGTGGTCTTCACCTCTTAGAGCATTGGTCGTAGCCAGAGGCAGTGCACAGTCTGAGCTATGGGACTTGTGCGATTATTGGCCACGGTGGCGATGGGATCCGAGAGGATTATTGATTGGTTGGTACTGTGAGAGGTCACTTTGGGATCCTGGCATTGAGATATCCCTTCGTATTAGGGTGATGTAGAGGTCAGAGAGGTTTCAGTGGGACCCAGACACATTTTGCAGTATTGGAAGGGAGCATCAGCTAGAGAGGAGGCTTGTTCAAGCATTGCTTGAGGACAAGCAATTTTTGCCGGATGAGGATGCCACTTGGGAGAATGAGAAGATTTTGCAGCATCCATCACTTCAGTTGCTTGAGGACAAGCAACATTTTGCCGGGGGAGACTGTAATATTCCTAATTAGCACCGCTAATTGGAATATTTGATTTTGTATAGTTTTGCCGACTATAGTTAATTAATAAATAAAAGTGAGAAAAGGGGTCTAACTCACTTAAATAAAATAAAGTGTTTCCCTAGTAGATGCAACATTATAACTTAAGGGGGAGCCTTGGGGGTCCACACCACGTATGAGAGGAGGCTCACGTAGCCTCTAGAAGCTTCTGCGCAGGCCCATGAGGAGCACGTGGGAGAGAGAGGGACCACGTAGGGTTTTGAGGAGGGCCAGCGTTATAAAAGGAGGGAGAGCTATCTCATTTGATTATTATTGATGTTGATGATATTTGAGCTAGACCTTTGTCTTCTTGAGCACGCTGGCTGTTTAGCCTGTCTGCAGCACTGTTTAGTGCGATTGAGTGTCTCCGGTCGGAGATCTCGCCCATAGCCCCGGGGGACTTCGAGTGCCTGCTCAGGCAAGGTTTTTCCTTCAGTCTTTTGCGGGAGATTTGGTTGTTGTTTTGTGGAGGAGCTGGGCTTCTTTTGGTGACTGCGCAGTCCCTGGGAGAGAGGACGCAGTTCTTGGAGGAGGTGTTCTATTGCGGGGTTTTCCGCGAGAGATTCAGTGAGATCCGGTGTAGAGGTTCAGTCTTCATCAGGGGGAGATTTTCCGGGGAGTTTGTGGCCCTATTTCAGCATATATCATTTGGCATCTGCGCTGGGCTTGGAGAGACAGCGTTTTTCCTTGAGGAGGGTTCCGGGGGTGATTTTCGGAGGCTCACCATTTTCTACATGGTTTATGGGTTTTGTCCGGGGTGGTGAGTTCAGGTGTTCTGCAGATTTTCAGCTCATTCCGGCAAGGGGATCAGCCCCTAGTTCCAGAT
This sequence comes from Pinus albicaulis, assembly GCA_034641835.2. Taxonomy (NCBI): domain Eukaryota; kingdom Viridiplantae; phylum Streptophyta; class Pinopsida; order Pinales; family Pinaceae; genus Pinus; species Pinus albicaulis. Next base: position 853,242,416 of record CM076569.1, on the reverse strand, counting down.
CATTCCAGCCGCAGCAGTTACGACAGTTTCTTCCAGCAGCTGGGACGCAGTTTCTGTAGCAGCCATTTCCTGTTTTCTGAGAGGGTTCTTCACTTGCCTTGTGCAAGGATAGGTGCTATTAGACTGATTATTTATTGTATCCATTTATATTCTCAGATTAATAAAATGGCTTAGCATTCCCGGCATTTTTATGTGTATTTGCTTTATGTTCTATTTCCGGCATTTTCTATATTGTCGTATGCTTGTATTGCTGTCTATTTCCCATTCGGGATATTACATGAATGATGTAAAGTAGTTATTGTTGCCTTCTAGTGGGGCAGTCCATCGCCCACCAGGGGCTGGGATGTGCATGGATTCCTTTGTGAAAATTTCTGAATGCATAAATTCTAGTGTAGTATCATGGTTTACTTCTCCTACTTGATTAATTTATACAAGTTATCTTCAGAAATAATATTCAAAAAATACCGAAGTAAACACAATTAACAGCCTACACATGCATATCAATTACTAAATATTACGCTCATTCAAACAAAATGACACACTGATTTTTGGGCATAAGTTCCCAGAAAAACCCAATGCGAGAAAACCGGTGAAGCAGATATGAGGGTTTATTATTATTAAGTAGATTCTGAGTACAGCAAATTTGGGCACCAAATTTGGTTCACCCGACAAAGAATAAAAGTAGATCTGCAGCTAACCTATTATTCTGAGACCAAAATTCTGACTGATCCACACCCTCAAACGAGATTTACAAGACTCAGCACAGATCTGGCCCTAGAAATCCTAGCGCTGCCCCTGAAGCCCCAGCATCAGCCCTGCTAGGCTCTTCATGCCACTGCGTTGCTCAGAGAGGGATTGCGTAACCCCAAAGTGGGTGATGCAGTCCTTACACTGCCTCTGGAGGCCTCTCCATAACTCTGAAGCCCTATGAAGCTGCAGCGCTGCCCCTTCCTGGGCCTGTGTAGCAGCTAAAGCCTTTGCGCTGCGCAGCTGCTGCCCTTGCTCCTCTGCGCTGTCCTTGAAAGCTGCTCCTCTGCCTCTTGATGACTCTTGGCTCCGGGATCAGATCATCCCCTCAGCCATTACTACCCCTCGCTGCAGAAAACTCCTCCGAAAATTCTTAGCAAACCCTACCCTAGAATTCTAGATCAAACTCTTAGCTCTGCATCTATGTGTGTATATCTAACTGACCCTCAAGCCTTTCTCTTATACTTTTTCGTTGAACTCATCAACAGCCGAGATTAAAACACTCATCAACGGCTGAAATTAAAAGACTGCTTGATCTGCGTCATTTAGAACATTTCAGCACGTGTTAATTAATTCACTTTAATTATTTAATTTTCCTAAGTTTAGACTTAGGAAATACATTAAAATAATTAATTATTTGAATAACGTGAACACCAGCTGAAATTTCTCCAAACGCTTTCTGGGTTTTGGAGTTCAAGTGTGTCATAGCCCTTCCACAAAATCTCAGAGCTAGATCGCACCCGATGCTACCCCAACTACACAAAATCTCAACATCCTTTAATGATGTGGAGGCACTCATGGACCCTAGGAACCAAGGTGATGGTCATAATGATAAGGGGTAGAGCTCATGTTTGGCTTTTTCCCACGTGCTATATTAAATGTCCCGACCATCTTTTGCATTTTATTATCTTCTTTTCTTTTGTTTCTTGCTTGTGGCCATGATATGCTTTTAAATTTATTTTAGTTGCATCAAACTCTGAGGAAACATTCCAGGCCCAGCCCAGATATGTGGACAAGGGGAGGGGGTATGCCAGTGCCTTATGGATCCAGACAAGGAAAATGTGAAATAGGGCTCGTAATGTGCGTAGGGGAGTGAAAAAGGTGAAACGGGAAAATGGGACCACGCTAACAAAATCGGGGTTCCCCAAGTAGTGTCCTTCCTAAAGCCATAGGCCAATATGGGAGATCCCACAGGTCTAGGATTGAAGATTAACCCTCATTTAAGATGAAAGAACAAAACCACGGTCAAATCCCTCCCTTCTTCCAAGTCACTCAATAATCTATGCCCAAAATTCCCAAATGAAAAACAAGCATAAGCACCCGATTGCACACTGAAAAACATACCTTTTGGGTCAGATTGCCCACCTTCTAACATGTGCTCTCGATAAATGGGAAAAGAAACATACAATTGACGCAGGGAACGAAGATAAAGTGGCACATCACATCAGCTACGAGGTGGCTCTCAGGGGTTGTTGGCTATCGGCTAGAAGAAGATGAGTAGGAGAAAAACTCTCCTAGAGGTCCTCACTTTTGGTGGGTAACAATGATATTGCAATTTTTAGTTTTGGTATGTGAATATTGCAATATGAAAAACACATGTAATGTCACTACTCTTTGCATATTTTGAACAATGTCCTAGAATTTGTTCGTCTTTCAGATAAGAGATAAAGGATACAAAAGGTTTTACAAGATTAGAGGGGCATTCTATGTTTTAGCCTACTTGCCCCCCTCTTACCTAGATAATATGATCTTCATATTACATTATATTTTTTTAAATACACAAATTTTGAATATTTCAACATAACTCTCAGTAAGTGTATGAACAATCTCAAATCCTTTTCTTTTTCAGTTCATTTTTTCCTTTTCTTTTTTCTATCCTCAACATTGCATTTTAAAATGTACATTATATTTTACATTCAAAATCTTATGAGATGAGAATATATATATATATATATATATATATATATATATATATATATATAATAATGCATATCAACCAACAGTATTTCAAGTAGTTGGTTTCAACATTCTAATCAATCTGGAAAACCACTCACAAAATCAAATATAAGAAATTTGAATTGTCTTTTGAACCATACCTGTAGAAGAATCTCCCTTCCTCTTCGAATTACATTTTCACCTGAAAATTGTAGAAAATTGTCAATGGCATGAGTAGGACACGAGGAAAATACATGGACGTAGGTGTGCGTGTTTTCAGAAATAATAATAGATTGTATTTAATATAAATAACAGATATTTTACCTCCAATTTGTCGTAAATCAATTCTAGATATTTTATGGCATAATAAATTTAATAGATGGCTGTCTTACTAAGCATTATCGGGTCTCAACTTAAAATTACAACATTTCATGCAAATCCAAGTCATTAAATTTTAAATTCGCATATGGACTCATTAGTTCTTTTGGAGGCCAACACTAACATTCTGCAAGAACACATGAAGAAAAGCAATTTTATAAACAAAACATATGACTCCAGTTACATAACTTCATGGCACTACTGTTGGCTTTTTTCCTCTCTATTAAAATAGTAGTATTAGGTCACAAGGAAAATCAGAATATAAAAGTTTGAATCCCACTATCACATTTGCCAAAAAATAATTTACCTTCACATCAAGTACATAGCATCTAAGTCACCTGGTTTGAGTTGAAATTTGAGTTCGAAAACCTTTGAACTGGACAGAAATTTGAGTGAAAATATGTGATAAAATTCGACATTAGGTTCAAACTTCAAATATGTAATGTCCATAATTTTGTGAGTGTAGAAATAAATGAATAAAAAGTTTGCCCAATTTTGATGATATCAATTAAAAGAGGTCAAACATTATTTTATTAGGAAAAGGAGGAAAAATATTATTTTGCTAGGAAAAGGCGGGATAATATTATTTTATTAGGAAAAGGCAGCATAATATTATTTTTTTAAATATGGCAGCAAAAGTCACTCAGTGGAAAATGGCCCTCACCAATAAAATAATATTAAAAGGGGAGTCTAGAAGCATGGGGAGAAATTATATATGGAGGGTGGACTCATTTGCTAATCATTCTACTCTATTTAATCATTTCTAATTGATATTGAAGAGAAACTCAAGCAAATTTTAGATTGAGGGTTTCAAGCAAATCCTCAACCTAGATTCGGTGGATTTCATTGCCACCCTAGCTAGTTCCCCAATTTCGGTGGACTCTTTGTTGCCACCCTAGTTGGGAATTTTATTGTTGGGTTCATTGCTAATCATTGTTACAAAATCTTGGGAGAATTTATTTTTTGTAGGGGAACAAAGATCAAGTGTTCAAGTTACATCTAGAAGGCCGAATTTTCCCTCCCAGAAGTCAAGTTGAAATTGAGGAATGTAATATTCCAAATGGAAAATTTACAACGATAACAAAGACATGCAATTACATGCAACATAGAAATTTTCAAAAATTAACACACGAACCAGAAAATCACCAACTCCATAAACTGGCCAAATTTTATTATATGAAGATATTGTGGTACAAATAGCTGGAGAAAATGCACCTGGGCTTGCACAAGGCAAGCTACAAGCATCAGGTCATGAGTACAAGCAAAACCCACAACTCCAATAGCAAGCTCCTCCAATAAACTGCGTTGTTGCTCTAAAGACTACACTGTTGCCTGACTTCAGCCCCTAATTTACCCACTGAACACTACTAAGAAAATTCTCGAAATTCAGGAAGGTGGTCCTTGCCCAAAACCCAGAAAAACTCATAAAGGGTTTCCTATAATTACAACCTTCAAAATCTAACCTTTGCAACTTGGTCCCCCAAATTCTATTTCTGTTACTGCAGCTGCTACTATCAATCACTGTCCTTCAAAACCCCAACAAACCTCCTCAAATGAACCTCCAATCAATTCCCCAACACCTCAGCCCCAAAATCCCTCCAAGACAGCTCCCACAAAAGAGCCTCCTCCAATGACTACACAGTGCAGGGAAGTGCTTACACAGTCTCTGTGTATACTGGTTGAGAACTACGTAAAGGCTGCTCCTCTGAGGTTGCTACTACTGCTACACTCCATAAATGGGTCCTCAATCACTCCTTTGGCTCCTCCGGTGAATCTTCCAGCAACTCCACTCCACAATAGCAAGATGACTCCAACCACTGCACAATAGAAGCTTTGGACTGCATCCCAATCTCTCCAGAAAAGCGCAGAACTTGTAGGTACTCACTCCTCTGGTCTCAAGGCAAGGAAAATGTCTTCCTTGGGGGGCACTTCAAGTCCATCGAAGAAGGGTTGAGCTTCGCTCCTTGGGAAGCTCTTATGTTGAACAGCACAATGTTGGCTCAACTAAGCAGCTAAGGCAATTCGATTTCTTCAATAGGAAAAATATGCAAATGGCTCCCACATTCAATGTTGGGCATGCATGCTTGTGGGTCCCTCCACAAATTCGATTTTTTCCAAAGGAATTCGAATTCCTTTGTCTCATAGTGCGTATTTCATGTGGGTGAGTGGCCCCCACATTCAACTAGCATGCAAATAATTTCATTTCTCCTATGTTCCCTTCACCAAAACTGCCTTGGGCTATTATTAATCAAAATTGCAAAATTAATTTAATTGGGGACATTACAGTCCTCCCCACCAAAAATTGCTTGTCCTCAAGAAATGCCTGAACAAGCACCCTCCCGATCAGTTGACCCCAACAATCTTTGCACACAATACCAAGGTCTAAAATGTAAAAAATCCATCCCAAATCTCTGCCCTTTCTTGCCAGGATCACAAGCCATCCTGATCAGCGTGAGGCATTTTTTGCTCCACTCACTGTCCAAACTAGTATAGGCACCCAAAGCCCTTTGCATACCATCAGTAAATAGAGCATCATAATCAAATAAATAATGTCTGTCTCCACGTCCAACTACTCTACTAAGTCAACCATATCATGTACTCCAAGGGTGGGCACCTGAAGATACAATCCAACCCCTGTGGAAATAAATCCTTCCCTACATGAGATTCCCTTGAACTCCCCCTGTTGATCATCCCTCCATGTCAGTGAAGTCTCCCACGCCAACAAAGAATCATTAAAATCCAATGGAAGGTCGGAATGATCTCCCCCTGTCGAACCCAGCTCACTCCCAAGGGTAGTTGAATTGTCAAGTACTATGGTGTCAGGGTCCCATGCCCATCGCGGGAAGGAACTATCCTACAAACCCTGCAACACTCCGGTAAGGACTAATTGTCTAACATGCTCATACCAGAGCCTCATCTCGTGCAACTCTTGGCCATAATATATGTGATGATCGAGGATATGCCCAACCTGCCAAGGGAACTCAACAATGCTCACACCTATCACTCTATGGTTGGCCCTAATCCTGAAAAACCACCTGCCTCGCCATACAATGAAAACCTCGGTGATCCCCCATGTGTCAACATGATAATGAATTGGATCATCGGTTATCCTGGCCGTACTCACTAATTAATGGAGTGTCCACATCAACTGGATCCCTAAATCCCATGACCATACTGGAGGTCCACCACTCCCAATCCTCACTGCATGCCACTATGATATGTTGCTAGCTGTTGGGACCCATCTGTGCCTCGTCTTTGACTCCTGTATGTATCCAATAGGTAGGCACCGAGCATCAAGTGCTTATGCCGCGAATGACCAACTGCTCTACACCTGCCAAATCACACAACAAGATCTGCTATCTCAGCTCCTGATGATGTGCCCGGGTACTGCCGGAAGCCTAGGCATCATCCTGCCAACAAGAACTACCATCCCCCACACCTCATGCTCACCTGACGCCTCAATCTGTCTAGCTAAAAGAGTACCATGCAACTCCCTCTCGGTCACCTCACTAAGTGTGAACTCAAGGGTGGAGCATACGCTACATCAGCAGAAAACCACACACTCCCCAGACCTGTACCTATCAGCTTGTTCCCTGACCAAATGCCATCGCTGAAAAGTCTCTCTTAGGACACTTTCTGCCCCAACTAACTGTCTTGAGCAAGCCTCATGGATCCTGCGGCTTGCGATGAAGTCATCAAGGAACAACATCCGATTCCGTTGCACCTGCAAACAATGTGGGAGTGAGATCGACATGCAAGTCCCCATGGATATCATCAAATGATGTTCATCTACATCCTCATCGATTCGAGGTGAGTTACACCCATCGTTATGTCGGTCGCCTCTATCAGATGGTCTACCTAGAGGTGACGCTCCAAAACCCCAATGGTTGGCGTCATGCATCACTACTTGCAGCCAAGCATCCGTGCGCTCCCCTCCATACAAATGTGTATCTATGTGCCCCTTGGCATGCGCCTACACCCAATTGCACCCCTCTATGCATTGTTTGACACCAATACTAGCTGCCATATCATCTTGTATCAATCGGTATCCCTCCTATGATGATGTAGTTGTCACCATAGTATTAAAACTGACTGGGTCAAACCGGCCTGTCAGACCCTTGGTCTGTCAAAACCGGTTGAAAACCCCGGTTAACCTCTGCATTTCACCTGAAAATCCGGTTAACCGGTGCCGACCAGCCGGTTAAGGACGAAACCGACCGGTTTATGGATAAACTGGCTGGTTCCGTCCTTAACCGGTCGGTCAGCACCTATGTTGTTGTGGGGACCCACGAACGGCCACCAAGGATGTTTAGGGCTGATTTGGAGGGAAGGGGAGAGTTGTTTCCCTCCAAAAACACCCTCCCCAATCCTTTATAAGCAGGGGCAACCTCTCCTTTGTCTCACACCATCTCATTTGCAGTTTATGAGTTTGATTGAGAGCTTGGAGAGTGTTGAGTGTTTGCTGGAGCAGTGATCTTGGAGGCTTGGAGTTGGAGTTGGAGCTATCTTGGAGATCGTTTGGAGCTGTCAGTAGAGTTGGCATCTTTAAGAGGATGCTAAGGAAGCTAGTTTAGCTATGCTATTGCTATCAAATCTCTACTCGTATGCTATCAAATTTTGTATGTTTGAATGTGCATTTTGTTTCGTAAATTTAGCCTTGGTTGTCCATTTATCTTAGCTGCAATTTTTTTTAAATGGCAGATTTATTTCCAAATTTCAATTATTTCAAGTCAAGATGGCTCCAAAAACCAAGGACGGTGCATGGGCCCATTGTGATGTGGTTGATGGAAAGATGATATGCAAATTTTGTGAAAAATGTATTGGAGGTGGTGGTATTCTTAGATTGAAACAACACTTGGCTGGGATAAGAGGCATATTCTTAGATTGAAACAACACTTGGTTGGGATAAGAGGCCAAGTAAAGCCATGTGATGCACCTAATGAAGTGATAGGTCCGGTTAGGGCAGAATACCTTGCCAAGTTTGAAAAGTTTGAGGAGACTAAGGCTAGGGAGAAGGCCATCCAAGATGAAATTGCAAGGAAGAGGGAACTAATACATATGATGAGACAGAGTGGGTAAGATGATTATGAGATTCAAGACTCCACTTCTATCCCTTCCACCAATGACCCCTTTCACTATGTTCCTCCTGTTGGCCAAAAATCAAAACCAACAAAGAGACCCAACATCCAAAGTATTTCTCATCCACTGCTAATCCCACAGCCATTTCCTCCTAGCCAAGTCGTCAACCCACTTTGGATCAACATTGGAAAAAACAATGCAAAGAAACTTCTTATCAGTACATTGCTAGATGGTGGTATGATGCAGATATCCCATTTAATGTTGCTCACTCACCTTATTACCAAGCTATGTGGGACTCTGTTTTAGCTACAGGAAAGGGCTTCAAAGGCCCTACTGTGCATGACTTGAGGGGATCTCTTTTGCAACAAGAGATTTGTAATATTGATGAGTATTTGGCTGACTATAAAGAGTCATGGCTCAAAACAGGTTGTTCCATCATGTCAGAGGGATGGACTGATGGAAAGAACCGTACTATCATTAACTTCCTTGTTTCTTGCCCTCAAGGAACAATGTTTTTGAGATCAGTCGATGCATCTGATAAGGTGAAGGATGCAACACTTCTATTTGAGCTTTTGGATGAGATTATTCAGGAAGTGGGGGAGCAGAATGTTGTGCAGGTCATCACAGATAATGCCTCAAACTATGTTCTTGCTGCAAAGATGCTTGAGTCCAAGTATAATACCATATTTTGGACTCCATGTGTTGCACATTGCATAGACCTCATGCTTGAGGGCATAGGCAAAGTGGAGTGGATAAAAAACATTGTAGAGCATGGCAAGTGCATTACAAAATACATTTACAACCACTCATGGGTATTGAGCCTAATGAGGAAAAACACTAGGGGCAAAGAGCTTGTTAGGCCTGCCATTATGAGATTTGCAACTCACTTCCTCACGTTGCAATGTCTCAATTCTCAACAGAAAAACTTGCAGAAATTGTTTTCTTCTGATGATTGGACTGAATCTCAATGGGCTCGTAGACAAGATGGAAAAGACACCAAAAAGAAAGTCTTTGACAATTATTTTTGGAAAAGGTCTTCAGAGCTGGTAAAAATTTCTGAGCCCCTTGTTAAGGTACTAAGGATGGTGGATGGGGAAAGATGGCAATGAGATACATTTATATGGCTATGGATCAGGCAAAGGAACAGATACGGGCAGTTTATAGGGACAGGTTAGCTAAATATGGCCGGATATGGGAGATCATTGATAACAGATGGAACAATCAACTGCATCATCCTATACATGCAACTAGGTATTTTTTGAACCCAAAGTATCATTATAAAGCTCGGCTAGGAGATCAACAGGATGGGGAGTTCAGATATTGATTGCTTGAAGCGCATGGTCCCTATCCATGCAAACCTTTTGGAAACACATAAACAACTTACTTTTTTCAGTATGGCAGTTGGTACCTTTGGAAAGAACTTGGCGAAAATGGCAAGAGATGTGGATCAACCAGGTAAGCAATTCCAACTTGTTTTTCTTTCCAAGTTAAATTGTTTGTAAATAAGTAATGAAATGAACTATGTTACTAATTAATGTCTTTTTATTTGCAGCACATTGGTGGGAGTCATTTGGCGGCCAATGTCCTCAATTGCAAAAGTTTGCAATTAGAATCCTCAGCCAAACTTGCAGTGCTTCAGGTTGTGAGCGCAATGGGTCTGTTTTTGAGCGCATACACACAAAGAAAAGAAACATAAACGGTTAAATGATCTTGTGTTTGTGCAATACAACTTTCGCTCGAGGCGGAACCAACTGATGAACAAAACACCTGATCTAGATCCCATTGCGTTGGATGATATTGATCCAACATCAGAATGGGTGGAGGAGACTGAAGATCCAGTGTTTGAGGCAGATTTTGATTTTGATGCAGCATTAACGAGGGGTGAATTTGAAGCAAATTTGGTGGCGCCATCAGACGGAGACACAGGATTGGTAGCTGCATCAAGGAAAGGCAAACAACCAATGGAAGGCACTAGTCATGCAGCTCGAGTAACTCGTGCTTCCATTATGTCCACTTCTATTGTTATTGGTGGCAGTGGTATTCAGGTTGTAGATGAGCCTGAGGCTGAGGCATCCTCAGACTCTGATCCAGATGATGTCTATGCAGCTGCCGATGTTGATACTGTGTCTAGTAGTGGTGATGAATTTGATGATTGATCATGATTCATGTGTAGTCTTGTATTAGGCCAATGGCCTCATAGCTTGTAGCATTGTTTTTGGACTTTATGGGCCATTTGGAGCCTCATTGCTTATGTATTTTTCGATGATATGTATTGCACTCGGTGCCATTTTGATATATTCACCTTTGCATGGTATGTAAATGAGAACTTTCCATATTTTGTCTCTATTGGCTTGGAATCATGGTTGCAAATCTTAAAAATAGTTTTTTTTATTAAAAAATAATTATTTAATGTATTTTTTTAAAAACCAATTCGTTTAGACCTGACCAGTACCAGTTAGACCGGTTCCGGTTCGGTTACCGGTTCATCAAGTCCACCGGTCCGGTCACCGGTTCCGATTTTTAATACTATGGTTGTCACTCCATGCAGAACATCGGGGTGGTGTGAGTCGCTCCTACTCCATAGTGCACACTCCACCATACACCTTTGTGCTCCTCTCTTGAACACTGAACTCCATGGTACGACTCTATGCACCAGTGAACACCTACACCAACTGTCGCACCACCCTGCATCATCGGCCATCCCACATGCGCCAATACATCCACGACTCCGCTAGTCATCCCGCCATGATGTGGGCTACCCCACCTCATCTGCCCTGGTAGACCTGAGTGGTCTATCTCCTCACATGCTAATGGGAATGACACTATTGTGTCTAGCCTCCATGGCACCTGTGTCCAATGTGCCCAATGAGAGAGAACTATCTCCATACAATGCACTGTCTGGTGGTCTGCTGATGCCACATCCTCCGCCCAACCCTCGCCAGAGTATGCTACTCTCCCAGTGACTCCATGTGCATCCAACATGCCCAAACAACCCATGGGTTCGGCTCATAAAGCCCCTGACTACTAGTGCCGAATGGAACTCCCCCAAGGAATGAGTGCACTCAGTTACTGAGTTCACTATCCCACCGATGCCATAGCCATCCTGCATCCTAGATATATGATAGGAAGCCCCACTTGGATCTCAATGCCAAACTGGGCCTCCAGCATCTCCAAATTCTGATAGCTCCTGTTGAGCTTCCCTTCGGACTACAATTATCTCGACAAGGCTAGCCCACTCCCCCAGGTACCAACTCAAAATCTCTTGCCATCCAACCCCACGAGGAGGATTAAATGCACGAACACCCGTACATAGAACAAACACTCCACTCTGCGAATGTTGCACCCTACGCAGCTCATGTCTCCTCATCTCACTAGTATGGTTAGCACATATAGTCTAACTAGGTAACTCTGCCTCTTTCTCGCCAATGTGCACAGATAACCTATCAATGCTACAAGCCCCATCTATATATGCTCGAAGTGGGCTGCTCTAATGCTCCAAGGTGTACTCTAGCTGTGTTGCTAGGGAATCCAACCATTCCCCAACGCGAGTTAGTTTGGCCACTGACTCGACACAAACCACTCTCATGCCCTCTATCTCCTCATTATGTTGTAGAATGGTCTCTCAGACTGTCATGGCCTTCCTTTTCAATTCTAAAAGGTCGGCCTGGAGCTGTCGAAATTTTTGTGGGCGACTATCATCTGTAAACTCAGTCACAACTTTGGATACCTCTGTGTCCCTTGGAACCTCATCAACCTGCCGTAGGTGGTCATCATCTGGAAAATCTATCGCAACTCTCAGTGCCACATCAACTGATACATCCTCAACGAATGGCCCTACGGGCGTATGCTCAGCTGTCTCCACCAAGGTGCTAGTCGAAACCATCAAAGGCATCTCCAACAAGGGTGACACCTGCATCACATTGGGTATGTCTACCTGCTCCTCACATTCTTGTGTGCCCTCCACCTCTTGCTCAATATCCTCCTCAGGCTCTCAACCTCTGAGGCCCAGTCTCCACCAACAGTAATGCCTCCTAGCTCAATCCTCTAACAATCCTCCTCTTTGCTCCTCGAACGAGAAAGCCCTCCTAATCCTAGGGTCTGACGCCTCATACTCATCAATCCTATCCGCGAAGGACCCCCTCAAATCTACAAAGTTGTCGGGTTCCCTCCCCTTCTCTGGTTCATCCAAAAAATGAGGCATGGTAGGTTGGCTAGGTTGGCCATGGGTATTGTTCTGCTGGAGCGCGTGTGCATGCACATGGCTTCTCTGTTGGGTATGACTCAACGTCCCCATCATTTGTTGCATCCTCTCTAGGACCTATTGGTTTTGCCTCCTCAACTGTTGGTTCTGCCTCATCAGCTCCTCCATGATCTCCTGTGTACTCTTCCATTTTTGTGTCAATGGAGTTCCCATAAATTCACCAATTACTATGCATGCATGGAAAACCCAAGTGAAATAAAGTAGACCCAAGTGTTGAAAATAACTGAAACAGGTAGCATGCACTGCCCATAAAATACTACAGATGTTGCTAAAGAAGAACTAGAGTTTCTACCCTCTAAATTGCTCAGACAATTCTGAAAATTTAACCCGGAGCTCCTCACACCAAACCCATAAAAACTCAGAAATAGTTTGGCTTAACTCCAAGCCAAGATCAAGCTCACGAAGTGGTGTGAATTACCTAGTTCACTAATAAAACGCATTGTTGAAGGAATGTTTATTTCCATCTTGAATATTGCCCGGAAAAATCTAAAATTTTAACCATGGACACCTCACACAAAACCCAGAAAAAACCCAGAAAGATATTGGGCAAATTCTAGCTGATCTAGAAAATCCCCAATTTAGTGTGAGTTTTCCTATCTGCCCAACTCTGCACACTGCTCCAAATAAGATAGATTCATGCCACAATGTTCCACTTCTACAATCCTGCAAATTCACTCCAGAATCACCGGCTCAAATGAGAGAAATCTCCTGCAACAATTAACCTCCAACGAAATAGATTGAAAACTTTGATCCACAAACTTGGCTCCCTTATTCTTCAAGAACAATACGGCAACTTTGATTTTAACCCACAACAAGCCAAAATCATGCTCTGATACCACTATAATATTCCAAATGAAAAATTTACAACGATAACAGACATGCAATTACATGCAACACAGAAATTTTCAGAAATTAACACAAGAACCAGAAAATATGCACCAACTCCATAAATTGGCCAAATTCTAATATTTGAAGATATTGGGGTACAAATAGTTGGAGAAAATGCACCTGGGCTTGCACAAGGCAAGCTACAAGCACCAGGTGATGAGTACTAGCAAAACCCACAGCTCCAATAGCAAGGTCCTCAAGAAAACTGCATCGCTGCTCCAAGACGACACTGCTACCTAACTTCAGCCTCTGATTTACCCACTGAAAACGCCTCAGAAAATTCTAGAAATTTGGGAAGGTGATCCTTGCTCAAAACCCAGAAAAAAAAATTAAGGGTTTCCTATAATTCCAACCTTGAAAATCAGACCCTTTGTAGCTTGGCCCTCCTCCAAATTCAATTTTTGTTACTGTAGCCGCTACTGTCAATCATTGTCCTTCAAAACCCCAACAAACCTCCTCAAATGAACCTCCAATCAATTCCCCAACACCTCAGCTCCAAAATCCCTCCACGGAAACTCCCACAAAAGAGCCTCCTCTGATGACTGCGCAGTATAGGGAAGTGCTTACGCAGTCTCTCTGTATACTGGCTGAGAACTGCATAAAGGCTGCTCCTCTAAGGCTACTACTGCTGCTACACTCCCGAAATGGGTCCTCAATCACTCCTGTAGCTCCTCCGATGAATCTTCCAACAACTCCACTCCACAATAGCAAGATGGCTCCAACCACTGCGCAGTAGAAGCTCTAAACTGCATCCCAATCTCTCCAGAAAAACGCAGAACCTGTAGGTACTCACTCCTCCGGTCTCAAGGCAAGGAAAATGCCTTCCTTGGGTGGCACTCCAAGTCCACCAAAGAAAGGTTGAGCTTCGCTCCTTGGGAAACTCTTGTGCAAAATAGGCAAAATATGCAAATGGCTCCTCCATTCCTTCCTTTTATAATTGTTGGGCGTGCATGCTTGTGGGTCCCTCCACAAATTCGATTTTTCACAAAGGAATTCGAATTCCTTTGTCTCATAGTGGGTATTTCATGTGGGTGAGTGGCCCCCACATTCCACTAACATGCAAATAATTTCATTTCTCCTATGTTCCCTTCACAAACTTCCTTGGGCTATTATTAGTCAAAATTGCAAAATTAATGTAATTGGGGACATTACAAGGAATTATGGTGCCAAATTCTTAAACCCAGGGATCAGATTGTTAGCCAAATTCTTAGAGACCAAGTTGTTTAATTTGGATGCATTCGCTCAGATTTGGGTGGCTAAATTGTTGGTGCATCTGCAGAGATTATTTATGCCAAGTGAAAGGCCGAATTCCCCATCACTGTGACTGAGTTTACCAGTGCAAAAAGGGGTCGAAGTTCTGGGCTATAGGACTGAGTTTCTTCAGTCAAAGAAAACGAGCTTTTCCGTGGTTAATCTAGTAGAAGATTCTCACTAGAGGGACGAGTTTCTTCATAACCCAAAGACAGAGTCATTATCTTTATTGAGGCCGTGTTCTGGCTACTCAAGGGCCAAGTTTATCATTGTGTGTAAGTTGTATTACATCAGTCAACTTGCATCAGTTCTGGAATGTGTTTTTCCTTAGAAAAGGGCTGAGTTTTACCTCTGTCTCAGGCCGAGTTGGTGTGCATCTTGCTGGTTTATGTTACCCACAGATTTGAAGTGGAGAAGAGGGGTCAAATCCCTGGTTTATTGAAGCTGATATATCTGTGAGACTTACTGTTGGAGCTGCCAATTAGATAGACTGAAGTGTTGAGGTTATACTGCTGGAAATAATTACCAGGTTCCTCTTTTATGGTCCACTGTTACTTATGTTCTGAAATTAATAAATGGGTTGCTAATTGTTGAACATGTTTCGGTAGTGGACATTTTAATATGGTATTGCAAATCTGAATTTTATATGAAATGTTATTCAGCTGATTTATTATCCTTCAAATGGCAAAATATCGATATCATGCATGTTCATTTTTTAAAAATGTATGAGTGCACCTACAGCCACTGGTAATCAAACTGTTTATCAAAATCTCTCACTGAACAAACTCACCAAACTCAAAAGAAACACGCGTATTTTGGGTATTTCCAAGAGGGCATATTACAGTGGTATTAGAGCTTGATCTTGGCCAGCTGTGGGGAAGCCAGGAAGATCATGGAAGATTTGGACATTCATGCACAGTAATTGCTGGAGCTATAGACATTTTAGTGACTCAAGGAAGAAGTACGCAGGAAATCATGGATGAGATCCTCAAGAATAATGAGAAGTTGATAGAAATGTTGGCCCAGTTGAACAGCAACAAGATGATAGACAAGAGCCATCCACGTCATTATGACAGATACCCTAGAGGTGTGCATGCCACGGCGGTGAAGCCACTTACACCATATAAGGGGGATCAGCAAAACCAAGATGTACAGAGGAAAGCGGGAAAAATAACCCTTCCCAGCTTTGATGGGTCGACCAGGACTTCCACTAGATCTTGGGTGCAGAAACTGAACGCATACCTCTAGCAAAACCCCATGAAAGAGGTGGATGCTATTACGTATGTCACCTTACATTTGGATGGAGATGCACAGAAGTGGTGGTATCATGGGCTGATCACTTTGGGTCATGCAGGCATCACGTCATCCACAGAGTTTACGTGGAGGCTCGTAGAGAGATTCGACCAGAAGGACACCAGACCTCCTCAAAAGGAGTGGACAGGACAGAAACGGTTAGATGATACAAGGGGGGATCGTCAGAGGAGAAATTTTTCTTCACATGTCAAGAGTTGTGGACCCCAGGGCACAGGTACACTAAGGGCAAGACCCACTTCATGGAGGTGTTTCCTGACAGTGAGCCTGGTTAAGCATGAGGTATATAACACCAGTGGTGGTGAGGAGGACTTAGATCAGCCTAGTGTGACTCAAGAGTCACCACTATTGGAGATCCCATTGATGGCTTAGGTTGAGACATTGGCAGGGAGAGTAGAGCATGCACTCGTAGGGCCATCCATTGACGGGGTGCCAGTAGGCATAGAGGTACCCAGAACCATGACAAAGTTTCCAAAAGGTAACCACCTATAGCAGAATGGTGAACTGGAGGACATGAGAGTGGTTTGTGCCAGGTCAGCAGCCAAGCTAACTCGCTTGCGTTGCGTTATAGTTGAAATCCCTAACAATGCACCGAGCAGGAGACAATCAGGGAGATGAGCCACCAGTGATGATTCAGCATGGAGAGCACATACAGGGACGTGAGTTAGATGAGGGTGTTATGCAGGATGAGCTATCTGTGGAGGGGTAGTTATTGACCCATGTTGAGCCCATGGTGGAGGATGAGCAACCATCTCTTGGGCCAACCATTGATGAGGCGCAGGCAGATGCACAGGCAGCCAGCGAAGATGCAGTACTTTCAAAAAGAAACTCTATTTAGGCATATGTAGATGGGGCTTGTAGCACTATCAAGTTACCTCTACACATTGGAGAGAGAGAGGCAAAGTTACCTAGACAGATCTAATGCATTGATTAGGTCGATGGGACGAGGCAACACGAGTTGCGCAGGGCGCAACATTTGCATGATGGAGTTGCTGGTGTACAAGTGTTCTTAAATACGGTCCCTCTCACGGGGTTGGTTGGCGAGAAGTATTGAGTTGGTACACGATGGCGCTGGATAGGTGTCTAGATATATCCATGGCCAAGAGCATAGTTCAGTAGGGGTTGTCGGTTACCAGAGGAGCTCGAGGGCCAGATTATTGTTGGGATCTAGGTGGGATTCCCCATCACATCATGGACTTGGTCAGCGATGGTCTTAGAGGGGTGGTGGATCTGATCATCGTACGCACACGTGTGAAAATTTCTTAATCTAAGAAATCCTACTGTTAAATCTCGATTACTGCATCATGCTGCCAACTGTTGCACTGCAACTCAGTTGCTGAGAGTAAGCAACTGAAGGACCCCTGCCCAAATGACAGACAAGTCAGTCAGGCTACATCTCATCACTGAAGCTCCATAGGTTGTTGCTCTGTGTTGTCCTCCTGAAGCCACTACGCTGCTACAACACTGCACTGCATAAGCATGACTCCTTTGTGCTACCTCTACGTTGTTGCTGCTTTTGCACTGCGTTGCTCCCTCTCCAGCGGATCAGCCTCTGACTTTGCTTCATCCGTGATCTTTGCACCCACTGCTCCAGCCATTCCTTGCTACTGTCTTAAGGCTCCCATAGCACGGATGTGATCCAAAAGTTGGGCTACTCAAGGATCCCGCCACCACTCTGTAGTTGCTCTATAGATCAATATTGCCCCACCTCCGTGGTTCATGAGCGCTCATGGCTACGTCATCATCAGAGCCATCGTCTGCTACCGCAGCCTTGGAACTAGAAGCTTCCTTGTCCTTCTTTCTTTGAGGACAATTGCTGGCGAAGTGTCCAAGTTCGCCACATTGGAAACATTTGATCTTAGATAGATCACGCTTCTTTTTCCCTTGTTGTTTCTTCGATATCAGGGTTGCATCTTCCTCTTCCTCTTTCTTTACCTTGCTCGAACCGGTGTTGGTCTGCCTCTTGGTCATTCGGCGGATCTCCTCTTGTCGGAGGATAGCCCACATATCGTCCCAGTTAGGAAAGTCCACTCTACCCAATATGCTTTGGACAAATGTTTTCCAGTCCTCTGTGACTGCATTTAGAGCAGTCCTCACCATGACATCATCCTCCACCTTTACCCCCATGGCAATCAGTTGATCCTGAATCGACTGCAGTCTGAATAGGAAAGGATCAATTTCCTCTCCCTTAGACATGATGAATAACCTCAACTGGTTCTCCATAATCATCTTTCTCTGGATGGATTTCCCTTGATACATTGTGGTTAACGCTTTCCACATCTCATTAGTCGTGTTCTTCTCGGCTATGTGTGGTACCACCTGATCTTTAACCCCGTCCATGATGAAGCGCTTGGCATGTGTCGCAACTTCATTATGCTTCGCTAGGAGAAGAGCATTTGTTGGTGTAGCCAAGACGTTTTCTACATGCTCCCTCAAGCAGTATGCCTCCAGGACTACCAGGATTCTGGCCTTCCAGATAGAAAAGTTGGACAAGCCGTCCAACCTATCCTGATCACGCAGTCCGTGTGGCGCCATTTGCTCATAAATCTGTCGGAACAGATCTAGGGTCCTTGGCAAGAAAGGGATCCTCTGCTCCCTCTGACAATTGATTTCCTCCTTGAAAATCTGCCAAACATAAGGAATCAACTCTCTTCGATCACCCTACCATCGATCCTCAGATTTCTTTTGGCAATTAAATCTGCTGAGCAGTTGTTCTCCTCCCGCTCTTTGTCAGCTTAGCTTAGGCACGATTCTGCACCGGCAGAATCTCCACCCCACCAGCAACTGCTAAAGATCTGAAGCTCTACTTTCGGTCCACAGCAAGTCTACACAACACTTGAAACTGGACTGCATCACCCTGGCAGGCCTCTGCGTAAGCAGACTAGCTCAGCGCAGCAACTGCGCAGCGCAGCCTGCTCCTGCATCCCTCTGGAAGGCACTACGATGTCTCTGCATCACCCAACTGGGACTACGTTGTCCTCTGCATGGCTCTTGTTTCCTATGCGTCTTTCTGGTGCTGCACTGCACTCTCCGGATTCTCTGTCGCTTCAGCTGCTCTCTGCAACAAAAATTTCTTCAGTCGATTTTCTGGAGATCCAGCTTGATCTGCAATCGCTCTGATACCATATGAAAATTTCTTAATCTAAGAAATCCTACTGTTAATGTAATATCCCGAAAGAGAAATAGACAACAATACAAGCATACAACAATATAGAAAATGCCAGAAATGGAACATAAAGCAAATACTCATAGAAATGCCGGAAATGCTAAGCCATTTTATTAATCTGAGAATATAATGAAATACAATGGATGATCAGAATGATAGCACCTATTCTTGCTCAAGGCAAGTGGAGAACTCTCTCGAGAAGAATAGGAAATCATTTGCTACAAAAACTAACGTCCCGATTCTTTGAGGAATTCTTAAATAAAGCTAGCTGTATTTCTTTACTGATAGGTACAAGAAGCTAGGGGCTGCTCCCTTGCGGGAATGGTGAAAATCTGCAGATCACCTACTCTCACCACACCGGACAAAACCCAGAAACCATATCAACAATGGTCAGCCTCCGAAAATCACCCCAGAAACCCTCCTCAAGGAATTACGCTGCCTCTGCCAGGCTCTGCGCAGATGCCAAAGATAATAGTTGAAACGGGCCACAAACTCCTCAAGAAACCTCCTGCCGGCAATACTGATCCTCTCCTCTGGATACCCACTGAAACTCCTGCAGAAAACCCCGCACCGGAACACCTCCAACAAGAACTGCGTCCTCTCTCCTAGGGACTGCGCAGTCACCAAAAGAAGCCCAGCTCCTCCACAAACAACAACCAAATCTCCCGCAAAAGACTGAAGGAAAAACCTTGCCCGAGCAGGCACTCGAAGTCCCCCGGGGCTAAGGGCAAGATCTCCGACCGGAGACACTCAACGCACTAAACAGTGCTGCAGACAAGCTAAACAGCCAGCGTGCTCAAGAAGACAAAAGTCTAGCTCAAATATCATCAACAACAAGAATGCCAAATGAGATGGCTCTCCCACCTTTTATAACGCTGGCCCTCCTCAAAACCCTAACGTGGTCCCTTTCTCTCCCACGTGCTCCTCATAAGACTGCGCAGAAGCTCCTAGAGGCTACGTGAGCCTCCTCTCATACGTGGTGTGGACCCCCAAGGCTTCCCCTTAAGTTATAACGTTGCATCTACTAGGGAAACACTTTAATTTATTTAAGTGAGTTAGACCCCTTTTCTCACTTTTATTTATTAATAAGCTAAAGTCGGCAAAACTATACAAAAATCAAATATTCCAATTAGCGGTGCTAATTAGGAATATTACAGTCTCCCCCGGCAAAATGTTGCTTGTCCTCAAGCAACTGAAGTGATGGATGCTGCAAAATCTTCTCATTCTCCCAAGTGGCATCCTCATCCGGCAAATTCTTCCACCTCACCAAGAACTCCCGGACCGTCCTGCTCCGCAGCTGCCTCTCCCTGGTATCAATAATAGCCTCTGGTTGCAACACCAAATGCCCCTCATCATCCTTGGGTGGTAGCTCATCCGTGACTGTCACCTGCTGGCCCAATGCCTTTTTCAGGCATGATACGTGAAAAATGTTATGAATCTTGCTGCCTTGGGGCAGCTCTAACTCATATGCAACCTGCCCAATCCTGCGTATCACCTTGTACGGCCCATAAAAACGGGGTTTGAGCTTCTCGGCCCCCTTCTGCTTCAGTGACGACTGTCGGTATGGCTGTAATCGTAGGTAGACCAAATCTCCTACCTCAAACTGTCTCTCCACCCGATGTCGATCAGCATACAGCTTCTGTTGATTCTGCGCTGTGGCCATGTTATCCTTGAGAGCTCGGAGGATGTCCTGACTCTCCTGGATCCAAATCTTGGCTCTCGGAGCCCTGCTAACACCAAACATCACGTCCGCAAAAGATAAAGGATGATATCCATACAAGGCATAGAACGGTGACATACCAATGGACATGTGATGCGTCGTGTTGTAGCAATACTCTCCCAAATGCAGCCACTTCAGCCATGCTCGCTGCTGCCCACTGACATAGTTACGCAAGTAGCCCTCCAGCCACTTGTTAACTATCTCTGTCTGCCCATCCGTCTATGGGCAACCCTGTGATGAAGTATTCCCCTCTGGAATGGGAAGAGGCTGCAACAACCCTGCTGGATGGCTCATCTCTCCCTTGTTCCTCTGACAAACACCGCACTCCCTGACATGCTGGAGTACGTCCTCCTTGAGGCCCTTCCATGAGAACCTCTCCCTGATGGCCCTGTAGGTCTTGGTGAACCCCTGATGGCCCGCCAATGGAGAATCGTGTGAAGCATGGAGTATCTTCTTCTTAAGCTGAGATCCCTCAGTCAAGAAGATCATGTCCCTGTAGTAGATAATCTCATTAAGCACCCTGTACCTGTCATCTGCTACATGTCCATCCAACACCTCACATGCAAACCTGTCCTTGGAGTATTCCACCAACAGTCGAGCCCTCCAATCTGCGTCCAAGCTCATAAGAAATAACGTGGCCGGTCTACGTGAAAGGGCGTCTGCTACCACGTTATTCTTGCCTTTGACGTACTCAATGTCAAAGTCATAGGCTTGGATCTTACTAATCCACTTCTCCTGCCTCTCCTGCAACTGCTTCTACTCTAGAAAGAACCTGAGGCTGTTGTGATCGGATCTCACCCTGAATCTGCTGCCCACTAAATACTGTCGGTACTTGGCCAATGCATGCATGATGGCCAACATCTCCTTGTCGTATATGGAATACAACCTCTCATGCGGAAGGAGCTTCCGGCTCTCAAAAGCTATAGGATGACTACCTTGCATCAATACTGCGCCAATCCCCTCTCCTGACGCATCGCACTCCAAGATAAATGGCTGCGTGAAATATGGCAATGCAAGCACGGGGCAGCTACTCATCACCTCCTTGAGCCTATCAAAGGCTCGCTGTGCTGTCTCCGACCAACTGAATGCCCCCTTCCTCATCAAATCTGTGAGGGGTGCAGTAAGCTGTGAGAAACCCTTGACGAACTTCTTGTAGTAAGTGCAAATGCCAATAAATCCCTGAAGCTCAGTCACGTTCCTCAGCTCTGGCCAATCTCTAATGGCCCTGATCTTCTCCTCATGGACTCTCACCCCGTCCACTCCTATGATATGCCCCAAGTACAGCATCTCCGTCAATCCAAACTCACATTTGGAGAGCTTGGCATAGAACTGCTGCTCCTCCAAGATGCGCAATATTGTCTCAATATGTTGGAGATGCTCCTCCCAAGTCCTGCTATATATGAGTATGTCATCGAAGAAGACCAGCACAAACTTCCTCAGATGACCCCTGAAGATATGGTTCATGCACGACTGAAAGGTAGCGGGTGCATTGGTTAGCCCAAAAGGCATAACCAGAAACTCGAAGTGCCCATAATGGCACCTAAAGGCGGTCTTGGGAATGTCCTGTTCCCTCACGCGAATCTGATGGTACCCAGATCTCAAATCAATCTTTGAGAAGAAGCGAGCTCCCCTCAACTCGTCCATCAACTCATCGATCCTGGGAATGGGGTACCTGTTCTTCAGGGTCTTCTTGTTTAGAGCCCTGTAATCAATACACATCCGCAATGTGTCATCCTTCTTCTTCACCAACACTACAGAAGAAGCAAAAGGACTCGTGCTCGGCCGAATGTGCCCAAGGGTCAGCAACTCATGAATAGCTCGCTCAATCTCATCCCGATAGGCCTTGGGATGCCTATAAGGTGTGGTGATCACTGCCTGTATACCCTGCTCCAGCTCAATGGTATGTTCAAACCACCGATCCGGTGGTTGTCCTGGCGGAATATCCCCAAATACTATGGCATACCTGTCAAGGATGGTCTGTACCTCTGGGTGCACTGCCTGTCCTGTAGTCACTGCCTCCGATGCCCGCAGCTCTACGGCCCACTCTATGTCTCCCTTACGGAAGGTCGCCTCCATCCGATGTGCCGACACAGTCTGAGGCGGGTATGTGTGCTGCCCCCGTATCTTCTCATGCCTCCATGTCTTGGGATCATCCCACTCCATCTCTAGGGCCTTCCAATCTGTCGTGACCTTCCCTAGAGTAATAAGCCACTGAACACCCAGTATCATGTTGGTGTCCGAAATATCGACCACAAAGAAATGATCTGTCAACGTATAGGTGCCCATCGTCACTGATAACTCGGGAACATATCGAGCACACACCATGGTCTGATCTCCTGGGACCAAAACTGAAAATCCATCAAAACTCTCAGTCTGTATACCTCTCCGCTCAACCATCTGCGCATCGATGAAGTTGTGGGTTGCCCCACTGTCGACCAAGACTGAGACTCGCTGGCCACGCACTGTCCCTCATACGCGCAGCGTCAAGTACTTGGGAACTCCCCGCAATGCTGCTAGAGCTCCTCCAGTAGGTGCAAATGATGCACCACCTGCTGCTGCTGGTGGAGGTGGTAAGGTACCCTGTACTGCACAACTATCTCCTGCCTCCACATCATCATCCTCATCCTCTTCCCCGCTGCTCTCGGAGAAGACCTCAATGAAATGTGCTTTCCCTGCAGCACATCTATGTCCCGGTGCCCATGGCTCCTGGCACATGAAGCACAACCGCTTCTTCTTCAGCTCCCTCCTGGCCTCATCATCAACCTGCACCCGTCCAGGATTCCCCT
Organism: Pinus albicaulis; assembly: GCA_034641835.2. Classification (NCBI taxonomy): domain Eukaryota; kingdom Viridiplantae; phylum Streptophyta; class Pinopsida; order Pinales; family Pinaceae; genus Pinus; species Pinus albicaulis. The sequence continues at coordinate 853,218,894 of CM076569.1, read as the reverse complement.
TGGGAGGCGGAATCCTCGTGTCCTTCCCCTTAGGCTGGAAAGCCTGTCTCTGGGGGTAAGGTGTCCGAGTCCTGGGCAAGACATCCTGTAAATCTCGGGTCCTGCTAATGGAATCCTGAAGTGTAGCCAGTCTAGTCGACCTGACTAGGCCACGAAGTGGCTCTGCTAATCCCTCCACAAATATGTAGATCATCCGAGCTGCGGATAGATCTGGCACCATCACTGAAACCCTCAAGAAATCTGAAATGTAAGTCTCTGGGCTCCCAGTCTGCTTGAGCTTCGTCAGCTCAACGAAGTGCTGCTCCGGATCCCTCCTGTCAAAACGCTCTATCACCCTCCGGGTAAACTCGGCATATGTCCCCACTGTAGAATGCTCGAGTGTCGTCATCCCATGAAACCACCAGTCCTGGGCCTCACCATCCAGATGTAATGTTGCCACCTTAATGGCCTCTGACTGCGACATCTGATTAAGCTGGAAATAGATGTCCAACTTCTCTACCCAAGACTTTGTCGAACTGTTTGATGAGCCATCAAACGTGGGCAAATGAAATCTGCTAGCTGCGCGGTGGTCATCATGATGATGCTTGTGCCCTCTGTGATGATCACGGGGCCTACCATCACGCTGGAGCTGAACATAATCTCTGAATGAGATAAGATCTCTGATCCCCGGCCCGTGTGCCTGGTACTCTGCAATATAGGCATCCATCTGGCCCGGCTCAGGCTCTGGCTCCCGCTGTGCTCCTGCCCCTGTGTCCTCCGCTAGGAACGTGGGCATAGTGGATCGCGTGGGTGCATGCGATGCCATAATGGGGATAGCCTCACGCTCCGGCATATGGTGGGATGTGCCCGATCCCTCACCAATCTGGAAAACCCTTGGGGTTTCCCGCTGCTTAACCTCTAGCGCAGTGAGTCTCTGTCCCACTGTCTCCATCTGCCTCGACACATCCTGCATGTGTTGGAGGAGCGTATCTCTAAATCTCCTTGCATCCTCCTCGTCTGCCATAGGACCCTGTTGCTCTGCGTCCCCCACAGGCTGCTCCTGCTCTGAATCTGTCTCAGGCGGCTCCTGATCTATGTATATCTCGGGCTGCTCCTGATCTGTGTCCACCACTGGAACATGGTCCCCCTCTCCGTAGGTGTTCTCCAACCTACGCTCAATGTCTCTGTATCTCTTACCCCTGTAACAGATATGGGGTCTATCCCTCGGCCTCATAGACTGCTAGCTCCACAGGCTGAGCCAGATCTATGCTCTGATACCACTGTAATATCCCGAAAGGGAAATAGACAGCAATACAAGCATACGACAATATGGAAAATGCCAGAAATAGAACATAAAGCAAATACTCATAAAAATGCCGGGAATGCTAAGCCATTTTATTAATCTGAGAATATAATGAAATACAATGGATAATCATAATGATAGCACCTATTCTTGCTCAAGGCAAGTGAAGAACTCTCTCAGAAGAATAGGAAATGGCTGCTACAAGAAACTGCGTCCCAGCTGCTGGGAAACTGCCGTAAAACTGCTACTGCTGGAATGGACCGTTAGCCGTTCCCTTGCTTTAATGTGAGCTGAAATCTGTATCACCTACTTCTCACAACACCTAGATGAAACCCGAAACCATATCAACAATGGTCGTGCCCTCCGAAAATCACCCTTAAAACCTCCTCAAGAATTACGCCGCTCGCTGTGTTCGCGGCAGATGCTGCATAAAGATAATAGTGGAAACTACCACAAACTCTCAGAAAACCTCCCCGCCTTAGCATCGATCCTCTCCTCTGAATCCCAACTGAAACTCCTGCAGAAAATCCCCGTAACAAAACACCTCCAACTGGAACTGCGTCCTCTCTCCCAGGCACTGCGCAGTCACCAAAAGAAGCCCAGCTCCTCTGCCAAACAACAACCAAATCTCCCACAAAAGACTGAAGAAACAACCTTACCCGAGCAGGCACTCGAAGTCCCCCGGGGCTAAGAGCGAGATCTCCAACCGGAGACACTCAACGCACTAAACAGTGCTGCAGACAAGCTAAACAGCCAGCGTGCTCAAGAAGACAAAAGTCTAGCTCAATATCATCAATAACAAGAATGCCAAATGAGATGGCTCTCCCACCTTATATAACGCTGGCCCTCCTCAAAACCCTAACGTGGTCCCTCTCTCTCCCACGTGCTCCTCATAAGACTACGCAGAAGCTCCTAGAGGCTACGTGAGCCTCCTCTCATACGTGGTGTGGACCCCCAAGGCTCCCCCTTAAGTTATAACGTTGCATCTACTAGGGAAACACTTTATTTTATTTAAGTGAGTTAGACCCCTTTTCTCACTTTTATTTATTAATAAGCTAAAGTCGGCAAAACTATACAAAAATCAAATATTCCAATTAGCGGTGCTAATTAGGAATATTACAGTTAAATCTTGATTTACTTCTCCTACTTGATTAAATTCTCAAGTTATTATTCTGAATATTCAGAAACAACATCGAAGTAAATACATATAACAGCCTACACATACAAATCAAATATTGAATAACATGCTCATAGACAAAGTGACACACAAATTTTCTAGACAAATGTCCCTGGACAAACCCAATGCAGGAAAACCGGTGCAACTAGCTCTGGAGAGTTTTCATCATTATGCAGAATCTAAGTGCAACAATCTAGGCCACCAAAACTGGTTCACCTGAAAGAGAAGAATACGGCAAGTAATACCTTTATCCCTGGAGACAAAAAATATGACTGATTCACACCTCAAACGGGATTTACAGAACTCAGCCCTTTCTGGCTCGCCAGAAACCCCAACGTTACTCTGAAGCCCTCTGCGTCGGCCTTTGCGCTACTCAGGAAGGGCCTGCGTCACCCCTGAAGGGCTTACGTTGCCCCTATGTTGCCCTAATTGGGCCTGCGTCACCCCTACATGGCTCCTGCTGCCCTTGTTGGGCTCTAGCTGGACTGCGTAGCACCTAGCTGCCTCTGCGCTAGTTTGGAATGTTGCTTCTCTGCCCTCGTTGTACTCTTGGCATGGGATCAAACCGTCCCCCTCGCCAATACTGCCCCTCACTGCAGCTGAAACACTTCTGAAATTCTTAGAAAACCATGCCCTAGAATCTCAGCTTAGCTTCAGTGCTTCGCCAATGTGTGTGTTCTCCAACTGACCCCAAGCCCTTCTCTTATACTTTTCTCGTTGGAAAACCAACGGTCATGATCTAATCTCTAATCGACGACAAAGATTAGAAGCTACTTGAACTGCGTCACTTAAGTCATTCTCGTCACATATTTAATTTAATTAACTTTAATCTTTTAATTTTCCTACGTTTGACTTATGGTCCTTAATTAAAAAGATTCATTAATTAAATATCTCTTAAACCGGATGGAATTCTTCAAAACGCTTTTTGGGTCTTGGAGATCTCATGTATTCCAGCTCCTCCACAAAATTTGGGAGCTAGAGCACATCCGATGCTACCCCAAAATCTCAACAACACGCGCTTTCACATCCCCATCAGAGTCTCAGACAGCACTGGTGATAGGTTGGATTGATAGGGGAGGAGGAAGTGTTGGAAATACTGAGAGGGGGGTGAATCAGTATTTCTTTTCAATTGTTAATTTTACCAGTTAGATCACTTATATTTAGAACACAAAATGAACAATGATGGAATAGATACTTTTATTAATTTCTTCTTTACAATAAGTAAAGTACAATAATGATATAGGGCTCCAACCCTAAATGAAGACTCCAATCTTCCAGGCTCCAACCTGTATTGTGCCAAGCACTGACTTGGTCTTTTCATGGCTCCAACCTTGTCAATTTGAGGCACCAACCTCTAGGGCTCCAACCCTATCTCTGGTACAGGCTCCGACCTAGTTTCTTGAGGACTCCAATCCTCTAGGGCTCCAACCCTATCTTCCAGGGCAACGACCTAATTTCTTGAGGACTCCAATCCTCTAGGGTTCCAACCCTATCTTCCAAGGCACCGACCTTGTCTCTATGAGGCTCCAACCTCCTGCTTCAATTCAACAAGATATATTTGGTTATACTTCACGACTCCCAATATTTTCTTCAACGAGCACTGACAATCTTCAGCTATTCCCTCACTTAGTCTTCACGTCACTTCATCAATGACAAACTTGATCTTTTCACATGAAGATGTCTTCGCTGTCCTTCATGATATCCAATCAAAATCTCCAACGTCACTTCATGATGGCTTCAACGCATCATGGTCTCCACTAATATCTCCAAGGCAGCTTCTACAAGTCCTCCAAATATCTTCAAGTATCCTTCAAGGTGTCTTCAATAGCTTCGAGATATTTTTCAATAGTCAAGTTTCTTCAACAACTATTCAAACTATGCTTCAAGAAGGTCTTCAATAAGTTGCCCCAAGAACTTTCCAAGTTGCTGCAAAAGGTCTTCAAAATGCTCTTCAAACAAGTCTTCAACACTTCAAGAGTTCTTCAATATTGGTTCAACAAGAGTGCTTCAACAAGGTTCTTCAAAGTCTAATACTCTTTGGTCTCCAATAGTACTTTTCAAGGCTACACAAACACTTCAGCAAACACAAGCTTGTACATTGTCACCCTTGGGGAATTCCAACTTGATGGAAGGCAATTCTTATGCTTCAGATTCACAGTCAAGATCTTCTTCACTTGTACACGCTTCCAAGTTCACTGTTCAATACTTCAGAATGCTCCAAGGTTGTCCTTCATCCAGAATTGATTCACTCTCTTTGCAAGGGTAAAGACTGCTTCAAGATGTTTACACAATGCTGCTTTAAGGCTTCTTCAAGAAAACTTCTTTAATAGATTTGCTCACCAAACTCCGAGGGATCTTCAACTGTGCTTTGAGATGACTCAATGGGGCCTTCAATCAATATTTCAAAGGTATATACAAAAGGTTTATAATGTCTTCAATAAGGACTTCACAAGGTTTGTTCTTAGATAAGTCTTCATCAATGTTTCTTCATACTTTCACCCAAACAATCCTACAACACAGGTTTGATCTCCTTACAAGGATCACTGCCTACCAGCCTTAATGCTACAGCAAGTCCGAGCCTTAGATGAACAACAATATGAGCTCCAAAAATGCTAGTTGTCCAAGCCTCTGTAATTGGTCTGTGGTAAGGTCCGAATTCTGGGCACCCAACAGGTCCAAAAACTGAGTTTTGTTTGCCACGGAGTTCTCCAACAGTAATGTTGTCCACAGATCTAAGTCACAGCAATCACCTTGCCCAAACAGAAATATAATTAGCTTGAATGATAGAAAAAAACAACCCAAATATATTCTTCTCGACTTCCTTGCTGTTCTGTCTTCTTCTGTGGCTTCTCTCTGAATCTTCACCGAAAAATGATGGCAAAATGAAGTTTCTATCCTCATATTTATACACATTTTGCGTTTAAGGTGAAGAGACACATCACTTGGTGAGAGGCCGACATGAGTAGGCTAGCACAGGTTGGCTCAAGGACAGAATTATTTCCTTAAGTTGAAAAAATCATATCTCCCAAACCGCTTGGAGTTTTCAGCCAAGTAAGAGCTCGTTAGAAAGCTAAAATTATGCTCTAAAGGATGGTGAAGGTCTCACAAAGACATTCTGCCTCTAAGATGGTGAAACATATTTTTCTTTATGACTGTCCTTAAATTTTATGCATAAAAAGTTTGGGACAGCATGAAGAATGTTTGGGACAGCGTGGCTTCTTCATTCCTTGGTTTCTTCATTGTTATCAATGTTATCATAGGATCATAGAGTCATTATGTAGGAGTGCATCATTCATATAGCATCATGTATCAACAATGTCATCATATGCTAGTGCAGCGATATGTCATAGTGCAGCCTTCATTAATTTGTCAAAAACTCCAAAGCAGTCTTCCAATTATGTGAAAGTGTGGTCATTCTTCAAGATTATGACATCATCACATTTATGACTTCATCAATTATAGTTCTCCACTTCAAAGGCTTGTATATTGGCACCTATGGTCTAGATCACCAATCAAGGCACATGATTGACACTCAGCAACATTATAGTTAGTTCAAGGACTTGTTCAGGCAAGCCTTCTTCATTAGTGGCTTGACATCTTCATTGATGGCATCGTTATCAACCAAGAGTTATGACATCATCATCTGGAACCAGGCATCTCAAGAATATTGACATCTCGTTCAAAATCATATTGACATCAATGACAACCTTGATTAACAATCTCCCCCTTTTTCATTGATGGCAATATTCATGCCCTTCCAACATTCTCTCCCCCTTTGTCATCAATGGCAAATGGGGTACCCTAGTACTCCCCTTGTCAAGCTGCTTCTTTTGGAAATGGTCCATGATATGTTTGTATTTCTTCATGTGGTGAACCAACTTCTCCTGCTTGCATAAACTCTTCTAGCTCAAGAAAATTTTCTGCCTTGTAAATAAGTGGAAGAAAACCAGTTCATCAGATGAATAAGGGATCATGTTCTTGAATGAAGTTGTTCCCAAGAGATGATCTATCAAAGGATGATCGTCCAAGTGTGACTCATCAAGGTTTTCATAGGGCCCATTCACAGATAGCCTCTGCTAAAATGGTAAAGAATCACAAGCTCCCCCTAACAGTGTGCATAGTCTTACTCTTGGCAAAAATTCATCATCAAACCTTGTAATATCACCTCTGCCAAAGATGTCTTCATCAAATCAACAACACGTGTTGTTGGCCGGAGTGTTCAAGAGACTTTCAAACCCAATTTGCTTCCTTCTCCATACTTGTGTAACTTTCTTCTCTGGCTTGGTTGTCATAGTTTTAGCTTGTTTAGGAACCCAACTCAAGTTACAATCACGTGCCATATGTCCAATGTTATGGCAATTGAAGCACTCTATCTTATTCATGAATGAAAGATCATGACTTCTTCTTGCAAAGTTTCTTCTAGGAAACTGGCGGGGACCATTATTTTTGTCCTTGTGGTATGCCTACAATCCTTTGCCATGTGCCCAAAATTTGTACAAGAATAACAATAACCAAAAAATATACTTTTGTACCTAGAGGATGGAGATTGCCTTGATGTGCTTCTAAAATAATTATGTCTTGGGATCCTTTGCTCAAATTTATTGCCTCTAGCATTCTTGACACCATCAACATATCTTCTTGGAGTAGGGTTTCTTACAATGTCATCTTGACTCTTCTTCTTGCCTTTGCTGGAACTGGGGGCATCAATATTTCTTCCAAGCTTTTCCACATCCTTCTTGTTTGAAGCATTAGGGATTGCATCATTCTTGTTTGAAGATTCACCTGCATAACCAAGACCCGATTTATCAAGAGGAGATCTTTGATGACTCAAGATGTCATCTAGGGTTTGGGAGCTCTTCAGGCTCTTGTTCAGATGATCAACTTCCTTTTTAAGGATATCAATTTCTTCTTTCATTTTCTTGCATTCTTCATCCTTCTTTGATAGGTCGATCTCCATTTCTTCCTTCATCTTGGTTGCTTCACATGATTGGGCCATGAGAAGATTGATGTCTAATTTTAGTTTGAAGATTTCTTCATCCTTTTCTTCTAGTTTGCATATCATGGTGTTTCTCTCCTTTTCTACTTCATCAACTTGTCCTTCTATGAAAGCCAAAGTTTCCATCACCTTCTCGGCTCCTTGTGCTTGTTTCCTTGCTTCTTCTAGTTGAGATCTAAGAGAAGAGACTTCTTCCTTGTATTGACCAATCTCTATTTCAAGATTGTTCAAGCTCTTAAGTCTTTAT